>VXBW01003432.1:309292-381894 GCA_013400375.1 Thinocorus orbignyianus | reverse complement strand
AAAAGAAAGAATAAGAAAAGAAAGAAAAAGAAAATCCCAGGATCGGTAGAGGGTTAATGAGCCTCTGCTCTGCTAACCTTCAGGTGTAAAATCATGTTTTATTTTCATTTTTTCTTTCTCAAGCTTTTCTCTGGGTTTTTGGAAATGAAAAGTATGAGTAGGCTGTTGCTTAATTTATTTTGTCAGCGTGACTTTTGAATTTAGATTTCCAAAGCTGATTAGGGGATTAAGCAGCACAACTCCCACTAATGTCAACTTCCTTTTACTTAGTTTGAGAATTAAAGTATATATCTTTGGGTTTCAAAATTTAATGATAGTACAAATTTTCTATACAGATTCTTGGATTCTGTAACAAGGATTGTTTGGTAACAACTTTTTCTCAATAAGTTGTAAGAGAAACTTTTTCTTGACAAGTAGCGGAACAAGTCAAGGTGAAGAAAGGAAGTAGAATACCTTCAAATAATAAATGAATCAATTTGACTTCCTGAATTTTACCAATACGTGCTTACAAATCTGGAAAAAAAAAAACAAAAACAAACACTTATGTCAATATCAAATAAATAAATAACTTAGAATCTCTACGGGGAAATCTTGGATTTGGGAAGAGAAGACCAGAAAGAAAATATTTGTAATAAAATATTCTAAAAATCTGAATCTAATTTTAAAGATTGTAGTCCAAATGAAAGAGGAAAAAAAAAAAACAACCACAAAATCATAAAACTGTGCCTTTCACAATGAATCAATATTTTTTTAACTCTTTTTTGATATTTTTTCACATTGATCATGATTACAAATGTCAGACTTGAATCTGTATTTTCAGCTTCCATAAAAAGTGCATCAAACAAACACTGCATGGTCTGACAGCACAGTAGTCTTTTGTTCCTAAAGAACAAAAGAATAATTAACTACACTGATGCTTGAGATGTCTGACTTTTCATCTGAGATGTCTTTCCTATTATTTCAATAGCATTTCTTATTATTTATCCTCTGGATTGCCACTGGATTTAAATGTAAATACTGATGATTCTGTTCTTCAGAGTTGTGCTCCAGCCCTCTGATTATTTTTGTGCCCTTCCTCTGGACCTTCTCCAACAAGCCCATGTCCTTCTTATGCTGGGGGCTTGAGAGCTGGGTGCAGTACTCCAGGTCCTGTCTGATCAGAGCAGAATAGAGGGGGAGAATAACCTCACTTAACCTGCTGGCCACACTTCTTTTGACATAGCTCAGGACACAGTTGGCTTTCTTGTAAAGAACTCTACCTGAATTTCATTTTTCCTTCTCTCTTTAATGATAATTAAATAGTGCATGGGACAACAGTTCAACCTAATAATTGCCATTTAGGAATATCAATTTATCATTAACTGTTTATAGAGGGTCACATTTATGTACTGATATGCATCAAGCATTTAGCTGATCTTTCTATGGAAAGTTCAGAATACTTTACAAAGCTCATGCAAGGAAAGAAAATAATTACAATATTTTGGTGTTGTGTTTGAATTGTGTAAGCATATATATAAGGGAAAGTCAGCTTTATGAAGCGTGGCATCCATTTCAGTCTGTAGGAATGATGTCCATAATGTACAGATAAGCAAAATTAAACGGCTTAAATTTTGAGATTGGTCTTCCAGACTGGAAGCACAGTATAACTAATGCCTGTACCAAGCTGTTATTCCCTTGTAGAAAGGCTTTCTAAGAAGTGTTATTGATGTTATTGGCATTTGTTGTGGAAGTTAGTTTCAATGAGAACGGGGATCTTATATTAATTTGTTTTAGTTGAGGTTTCTGATCAGTATTCTACAAGCATATTGAGATTTTTTTTATGGTGATTCATTCTGACTTTTTTATTCCTATGTTGTTGATCTACAGTGAGCTTCCTCAAATTACTCTAATAGAAATTATCTCATGTTTACATAGAATAAAATATCTGAAATCACAATGTGGCCATCAAATATATTAAAATTTAGACCAATAGAAATATAAATGCAGCTGTTTCAACTGCTAGTACAGAAGAGAAGCTCATTTCCATCTCTGGGAATCTCACGCGAATTCTGCAAAGTAGATTTCCACCAGCACTTTAATTTTTAATTTCACAAATAGAAACTTATCATTGAAATTTAAATTAAGAAATATTAAATTTTTCACTAAATGGGGGAGAATTTAAATAACAAAAGAAAATTTTTAATGCATTGCCTTAATCCAACATTATGTCTCCAATGTCAAAATGATATTGTACAATAAAAACCTCTTTGTAAGATCTGATGTGAAAATCTTTTTGTAGTCAGTATCACTAATAGCATAATAAATATTGTATTGTATATTATTGTATTGTATTGTATTATATTACATCTTATTACATTATATTACATCATATTATATTATATTACATCGTATTATATTTACCATATTGCTACAGATTACACAATGGTAAGATAAACCGAGTTGAAATCTAAGTCTACAGCTGAAAACCTTTTTATGTACTTTTATACCAAAATACTGTTTTCTTAATGATGTTCATAAAAATTAAACTGTCTTTTCACATGATTTTGAAGAAAAGTGATATAAAATAGGAGGCAAGAATACAAACAAGGTGCCCAATAAGAAACTTTTTTATAGTAAATATATTTAATCTAGGTGAATAGTATCACAATTACATGAACACAAAGCCTACCATTTTTAATTTGCTGATTGTAAGGTCTTTGATTTGCTCTAAATTACTTCGACAAGTTCCAAGTAGAGCACTAGCTCTTCACTGCAGTGCCATAGATCTTCAGGAATCCATCACCACTTTACGGGAGATGGAAATAGCTCTGGAATTAGCTTCCTAATCTGCTAAAACCTCCAAAGCACTGAACATGTTTCATTCGACCTTCAGAACCTGTCTTTGAACTTTCATGTCACATCTCCCTGATAGTCTACCTCTCCCAGTGCTTCCCACCACTCTTGACCTCACACATGCCTTCTCTGCTTGACACTTAGGGGGCTGATTTTGTGGAGAAGATTTTCACCAAGGAGCTTTTATTTTACCACTCTCTTGGTGGTGTTGGAAAATTAAACAAGAAGCAGAATCCTTCCATGGTGCCTAACTATTTTTAAGCTGTGTTTGAAACTCTGCATAGTGACACTTGCACACATAACACAAGCTTAGTTTTACCAGGTTGTGGCCATCAAGAGATAAATATTTTTATTTAAAATTTGTGCATTAAAATGTGTTTATATATGCCTATTATACTTACTATCCCAGTCTATTTAATAAATGAGTCTCCTTGTAGACATGTCTGAAGTAGATCTTGTTTGCATTTTCATTATGAAAAATAACATTCTTATTTGTAACTTAAAAATAGATGATGTCAAGACAGAATGTTTTGGAGGGGTTTTTTAATTTAGAAATATAATGAATCTCAACAGTAAGTTTTAATCAGCCTTTTTCCACAGGACTTTTTTCTTCTGTACTAAAGGCATATTTTGGTTCCATGAAAAATTTGTTATCAGCTTTAGCAGACTACCGTATTTCTGGTATTTTCAAACCTCTAATTGCACAATAGAATTGTGTCTCAAGGTAAGAATAGAAAAATTAAAAATTCCATCCTGTTCCTTGTTTTGGTACTTGAAGCATTTTAATTTCCAAATCAAATACAAATGTAATTGTACTAAATAATTTTTGAAAAGTTTTCCTCCAGCCTGAAATTATTTTTTTTTGATTGAAAAGAAGGAAATAAGTGAGCAACTTTTTCTGTAGGATGAAAACCTGCAGAATTTATCACCACCTGGAACTCTAAGATGTATAACTTCCCTTCAAAAAAACATCCCACACCACCTTGTTTGTTGTGGTATAAGACTGTAGCTTTCCTTCTGTTAATAAAAACAGGATTAATGGGATAATATTGTTAGTGATATTAGTGAGATAAAAAACACCATCGCCACTCATAACATGACATACAACACTGACCTTCAGGACTTTTCATTTTGTCTGTTTTCTTGTAAAATAATATGTTAAAATTATTTTTTCAAATGCATGTTAATATAAAACATAAAACATTTGTGGTAATCTAAAAAAAAAAGAAGAAGAAAAATAAAATTTATTTCACAAAAAAAAAATAGACACTGCGTAAGCAATACAGATTCTAGTGAAAAATAAAAGCTAATCCGATCATGGGACTTAATTTATAGACTCAACAATTTTTCTTCCCCCACCCCCGGATTACAATTTTGGAAAAAAAAAAAAAAAAAGCAGTTGTTTAAGGATTTTTCTGTACTTCTGCTATAACAAGTTATGACTCGTATTAGAAAACTCGTGACAGATTTTCACAGCATTCTTATTCAATATATTTAACTGACAATTCTTTTGAAGCTGCGTTGTGGTTTTCACAGTACCTGAATGTTATGCTCTGTGAAAATCACAGAAAGAATAAAAATCAGGGTTCTGGTACATACAGTTCCAAGTTACAGAGCTGCAAATACAATTGTGTTTGTACCATGTGATCTCTTCTCCTTAAAACAGGCCGTGTGACTTGCTCTGGATATCTAACCAAATTTCGCGTCATGGAACAAAAAGTATCTACACCTAGATCGTTGTGAAACAGTACTCTGTGGCCTTTGTCAAATTTAACTTTCTATATGCCCATCTTCCCAGGTACTTTTTTTAAATAGGTATTATTCTGTGTATCCCATTATGATATCTGCCCTTCTGAGGAACACAAAGCAAAACAAAATCTTTTTTCTTTTTTTTTTTTTTCTTTTTTTTTTTTTTTTTCCCTCTCAGGGGACTCATCTGGCACGTCTGGCTGAATCTAGACTAGTACACAAAAAAGACCTAAGCCTAAGCTGCTTCTCTGTGCAGAGGGCCATGTATTAGAGCCTATTGTCATATGCCTCAACCCCTCTTTCCTCTTGCCATCTTCCTCCAAGCAGGGTGGCCTCATTCATTCTACATCCTGGGAATGGTGTTTTTTCTTTGCTGTGCCCTGAACAGTGCCTGCTTGACGTTTATGAGAATTCTGACACAGGCTGAAGTTGTGGTGGGGGTGTACAAGTAATTTAATAGTGTGAATTACAAGAAATTCAGATCTTAGATATAGAGTTCACCACTCCATACACATTTTATCTTCCCACAACTCATCCTGCTTGGCTAAAAACTTTGTCTTGCTTTCCACTGAAAGTTTTTGCTTTCAAATTATCTTTTACATATATATACATTTTTATTTTATTTTATTTTATTTTTTCCCCAGCTGGACACAGTTTTTTTGACAAAACTCCCACTATTCTCCTAACATCTGTTTGTTTCCTCTATCCCCTAAATTCTAATTCTCCAGAAATCCCGAGTAAAAATAGCCTAACCTCCTTCCTCTCTCTTGGTGTTTCTTTCATTCCTCTTCCAGTCTTGTCAGAGTTGTTTGTCATCCTGTGGATACACAGCATCCCTGGAAGAAAAAGTATCTGCATTGACAAGCTGCTTCCCAAAACAAGACTAGATCATAATAGGCAACAGATTGTGAAGTCATACAAGTAATATGGAACTACTGCTTTCTTTATTTCTGCACAACATGATTAAGACTCACAATCGGTGACTCATTTGAATTAGCCTGAGGCAACACAGTATTATGCTCAACATCTTATTTACAGGCAAAGTAGAAGCATTCCTTATAGACAAGTAAAGCCAAGAATTTACTGTTCATATAACTGAAATCTGAAAAAATTAAACATCGTTACTGCAGATTTGGCTGCTACAGAAAAAGAAAAACTAACAATGCGGTTTACATGGTTAGTTTCCACACCTTTTCCTGGTTTTCTACCCACTCTCTCCCTGCTCCTCTGCATTGTGTGATTTGCAATTTTGATTGGCAATTTCACTCTGGTGCTGGAGGTTGGGGGGTGTTACTATGAGCAACTGGAGGAACATGATCTTCATGTTGATGGCTTTTTCTTGCGTCTTTTAGGATCCAATTGGAGTAACTTTGAGACATTTTTTACACCTTTGTTTATTCTTCATTGATCTGCAGCTACACACATCTGAATTTGCTATATACAGTGCCTTTTAAGTGTGGAAGATATTATTTCTTTGATTAACCTTTAGTGTGCAGTTCATAGCTGTGGGGTCTCCAGTGTCCTGACTTTCCAGAATCATGAATCATAGAGTCATAGAATCATGGAATGGTTTGATTTGGAAGGGACCTTAAAGATTATCAAAAACCAAACTACCTGCCACGGGCAGGGACACTTCCCACTAGATCAGGTTGCTCAAAGCCCCATCCAGCCTGGCTTTGAACACTTCCAGGGATGGGGCATCCACAACTTCTCTGAGCAACCTGTTCCAAATACCTCTTTCTACATAGAACAACTACATTTCCTGCTATTTATGTAAAGCATTGCTTGTACCATACAAAGATAAGTGAAAAGAAAACAAATTATTCACAGTTCAATTAGAGAAATTGCTATCATAACTAAGCTAAACAAAGAAAATTGCAAGGAGCTTAGAAGTTCAAGCAGAGCAAGCCTGACTAGCCTCAGTCCCAAAGCCTTGCAAGTTCAGCACGAAACAACCTGTTAATAGCAATGGGAATACTGTAATACAGGGCTAAATAGTTGCCATAGTTCTATCAAATCAGGATTTCCATCAATTCATTGTTGGGGGAGTAATGAACAATGTCAGAATAAAATCGAATATTTCTCTACAAAGCACTCACAAAAGTGTAAGATCCATGGCTAAAATATCAACTGCTAGCTGTAGTTAAGTGATTAAGTGACAGCACGTAAGCTAAAAGCATGATGCTAGTTAAACTGAAATATTTTTTTCTGGTCGATTGGGACAGCCTGGCAGATCACAGGCACACAGCCATGAGCAGGGACTCTGCAGTTACGAAGCAGTAACTTGCAGTTCAATTGTTTTGATTTTGTCACACTCTTTTTGCAATATCAGGGTAATACACCATTAAGGAGGTTCCTGCTTTTGCCACTGTTGCACCACATTTCAATTGATACTGGATCTCAGAGCATATCAAAACTACCCTCCTCATTACCTCATGATGCCCCGCCACTGGCTAGAAATGCATGTGTGGTTAGAAATACATGTATGACTTGAAAGATGGAAGGATGTGTTTTTTTCTGGCTGAAATATCTAGCTAAGAAAGAGTTTCTGGCATAATTGCCCAAGAGATTTTTCATACCTATTATCTGCAAGTCACACTGGTCAATGCTGTCTGCATGCAACTGGTCACCTCACTGCTTCTGTCTTCAGATCTGGGTGCTGTTGTTACTATTGTCTGTATAGAACCATGCATGGATGGTGAGAAAGAGGTGTAACAATCTATCATAGTGATTTATATCTATTTCCCTCAGCTCCGAGTGCACGTATTCATCTATGTAGGATGGCCTTATACAGATTTTTCCACCTGTACCTGGCATGCTGAATGACTGGAAAGTTTCCTATTTGTCTTGGTTGACTTTGCATCAGGTCTTCGATACTTCTCATAGTCTGTAACTACTTATATCTATATTGCTTTTAGCTGAGCTAAATTGGTGTAATTTTCCTGTAAGTTTGAGATACCTTTAATAGATTGTACAGAATGCACGTAAGTAGTCACCATGCCTCTGAGCTGAAAGTATGCTTTTCCCTATTATTATCTGTTATTATCTCTGATTTAAAAAAAAAAAAATTCAAAAGAAAAAAAAAAACAACAAAAACCACTCTACAATTTAAATTAACAAAACTTGAAGAATAGACAATAGCAAAAGAATACAAGAAAAACATATTTTTGGAAAAGATGGCACATTTTGCTCTGTAAACTTGAAGTGGTGAGGAATCTTCTGCTCCCTTTTCAAAGTGAAACTGTTTGCTCCAGTCAGTCACTACTGCCACTTCTACCTTATTTCTCTCTTCATATACTCAAAACAGTATTCTCAATCCGTGCTTCTTCCCCAAGTGTGCTTCCATGGTGTATTGCCGAAATATGCTTGGAACATGGATTGAAATATGAGGCACCACTTTTCCTTCACACAGAAAGAATAGAAAACGCAGAAAACAGTGCTGGAAAGGACCTCCTTAAAAATTCTTGTTTACGCTGTTAATGAAATACAGGTTCAGTTTTTCTGTTTTGGAGTATAACATTCTAAAACACAGAAGAATTTTAAGGATTTGCTCCAGGTTTTACTTGTCCATTCTGCAAAGTGTAAGGAGCTTTGGGAAATATCTGCAAGGATCGTCATGTGTGACTGACTTGCTAAAGTTCATGTTAAAAGTGTCCTCACCGTCTGTGAGTTATTCAGAACCATGTCTTGTATTGTAGTGTTGGTGTAAGGTGTGAACAACAGTAAACTAATTTTAAACATCACAGTCTGCTTTTCACACCGCAAGATATTTATGTACTCAATTCCAGCTGATGTGGAGGATAAACCCCAATGCATTTTTTAGATTTCAGTCTTCTGGGAAGTGATTCGTTTATGTCAGTATGGAATGGCAGATCTTGCACTAAATTTGTGTCCATACTTTTCTTGACATTTTCTAGTACCCGAACCTTCCCTCTACAGAGAAAAATGCTGAAGGAAGAGCTAAATAACAAATAGTAAGAAAACCTTAAATATTGGCTTATTAAAATGACAGTTACATCCAAAAATATTTTTGAAACAGATGTTTGTTAGTACTTGGGATGTAAATTGAACATCTATGAGAAGTAGCCAAAAATATGTTATTTTCATTCTTTGGATATATATTGTAATGTATAACAATATATATGCAATGAGAATGCATGCCAGGAAAATAGAACAACAGTATTTTGTTGTTGCATTCCATGTTAAAGATGCTATCCAAAAACTTCACTGTATTTCTATTTTCTCAATATAAATCTTTGTATAAAGTCCAAAAAACAAAATATCACGCATGCCCTCATCCCATCAATAGTAACTCTTATCTCTTGGCACAGAATTATTAAACAATGAGATAAAGTGAAGTCCATACGCAATCACAGTTCTAAGGTGTCTACACAGCCAGTTTCTTTGGTGTCAGTACATAGCAAATGAGAATTCATCCTCTGCTTTCACAAATTTTTCGCAAGGACTCCACCTTCCCAACAGTTCTCCAGCTGTAGTAGCTACAGCATCACAACTGGCAAACAGCTGGGTAACACCTTCATAATTTTTTATCTACATATTTTCTTTCTTCAGTCTTTAAACTTTACCATAGCTCATATTCCACAAGTAGGTCTTGTACCACATTTTAAGAGCTTCTGGAGGGTTCCTCAGGTTTGAATGAGTTCAAGATTTGTCACCGCTGAGTCTCTGTTTGTTTCATTGCTTCACATGTTGTACCCTGGACATCTTTTGCGTCCTTTCCCTCACCTATCTTCTCACAGCCTCCGGTTTCCTCAGAAACAGCCCATGATTCAGCGTTCCTGGTTGTTGCACATCATCAGTCTTCTTTCACCAGAGTGATCCATTCAGGGCTCCACGTACAGCCTACAGGCAAGTCCATGTCTTCCATGCAAGCTGCCACCAATGTGCTATAAATGGCACTGGTATAAGCAGACCTACCACTGAAGCTAGAGAAGAGCCTGTGGTGCTGCCCCAGAACTGACAGACACACAAAAAGTTGGAAAACTTAGACTGTTGGTTCCTTCCTGTCGGTATTTCAATATTTACCTCCGTTTCTGCCCTGAGTATTGAGGGAATTACAAAATTCCTCAGGGACTGACATGAGAATTTTGGGATGTTGTTATTTAGAACGTTTCTAATTCTAGTGGAAAACTTAGAACGATTATATCACCTCCCACTCCCAGCATATTCTATACAAACACAGCATTTGTCTTATAAATAGAAGGAATCTAAATAACAGATACTGAATTTTTGATTGTATTCTAATACTACATAATGATGCCTTAAAATATGTCTATGAGGCATTAGTTTGATATTTTCCGTATCAGCAGTCTTAGATTGTGCAATTCCAACTGACTGTGATATTCATAGAAATGAAAATGTAGAGGTAGAAAAGACTTGTTGTGCAGTCTATTTTCCTGCCAGTATATGCTTGTGCATTTTACAGTGGCTTTTGCAAGCTAGTTTAAAATGATTCAGACAATAAGATTTCAACTATTACTGTGGTGGAAACTAATAGATCTGCAGGCAAGTAAGCTTCTCCCAACAACTCCCTCTTCTTTTCTGAGTTCCTTCCAATCTGCTGCTGCTGCTGCTTCTCCCTAAATTGGAGGTATATAGATATTTACTTTTCTTCCCTATTTATACTTTCAAAGTTATTCTAGATTTCACTTGTTGTTTAGGTAATCTGCAGAATTCTGTATTTTCTCTTTAAAAATTAGACTACAGTTTCTGCTGTCTCTGTTACACTTAAGAACAAAACATACTTGTAGCTTAAACCTAATGTGCTTTGCTTCACAATTATGGCACGCTTAGAGAAAATATGTGGTCAGCTGCTGTAAGGCAATAGTGACAGATCATTTGGTAAGAAAATAAATACTTCTTATTTTTTCTGCGCTACCTTTTCGTAAAGAAGTCTCAGTGGAGTGAATCCCTAATTGCTAAAAAGCATATCACATTGTATCAGCTTGAAATCTTTTCTGGAAACATACATGAGAAAAATGGTGAGCTTTTCTCTTCTTCTGTTTGTAACATAGTTACAACATTCAATGAGCAAAGCTGTTTTAATAATTATAATTAGTGGCACTTTCAAAAGCTAAGAAATCTGTTTGTACTCTAGTCATATTTTTACCTCTGAACATAGTTACAGAGAAATTAGACTGACAGTGACATAACAAATAGTTAAATACAATAAAATAAAGATTAATTTGACTGTAACAAACATATGAGATCACATTAAGGAAACCAAAGATTTTTATTTTGTGTATAATCATGTATTGACTCTGGAAGCCAGTACCACCTGTTTTACTTGTTTTCTTTTATGACCTGAGCAGACTTTGTGTGGAAAATTTATGTATATTCATAGAGTTAAGAACACAGCATGTTCCCCCTGGAAATTCAGTGATTTCCCAGTAGTGATAGCTATGCTGCTATTACATGAAGGTGGGCAGCATGACAAAGGAATGACAATTAAATGTGGTGATCATGTTCAACACAGAATGATGATGATGGAAATAGCATTAGCTATTCCAAAAGAAATATTTTTCTGTTTATAAAAGCTTGATGCTTCCCACTTTGCAATAAACCTTATTACACTGAAGTCATACATTGCAAGACTATTATTTCGTCATAAGTGTGAAGGGATAAGGTGAGTGATAAGATATTCCCACAGTGACCAGAAGAGGAATAAATGTAAAATGTCAGGTAATTATTTTAAAAATATTTAAATATCATTTCACAAAATGACATGAGAAGTTTCAAGAGGAATTCTCCCTTTGGTAAAATAGTTGGTCCTTTACCATTCTTCTTGAGAACTGCAGTGACATTCAGCTTATCTTCTATGACTCTTAGGCATGACTTAAACTGACTTCTCCGATCACCTCCAGTCTTTCTCTCTCATCATTCCCCACAAATGCCTATAAATCCAGTGACCTTCCAGAAGATTTTTTGAGCTTGTATAAAAGAGTAGAAATGTGATGCTCTTCTTTCCTAATCAAAGCAATCTATAGAAACTCAAAGCAACTGTGGTTCAAAGTTTACAGATAAGAGAGGAGGGAATATCTACTAAAGCTCAAACCATTTAACTTTTTTTGATACATCATAAAGTCTATTTGCAAATTTGTCCAGATAAAAGGGAATCTGGCAGCATAAGGTTCATCCCACCACAATAATGAATTACAGGGTGATGCTGGCATGTACTTTTGAGTAGGAGGTGAATTCCAGAACAAAACACAAGAACACACAGAGGTCAGATGGAGTCCAGTTTTATTTGTTCAAGAAGACCCTGACCAGAAATGGCCTTTTTAAGGTAAAGTAGGGTGGAAATGTTGCAATGTTTCCCTAAATTACCTTATCACCTTCTCCCAGTCTACCTCTGAATGAAGATGGCCGTATAAAACTCTTGGGTACCAGAGTAGCACCACACAGCTACATCTTTAATTTAAGAATTGGAAATGAATGTGGGAGAATGAAGGAAGGGAAAATTATGTCTCAGTATCCTAGAAAAAGAAAACAAGAGAAAAAATTGCAGTAAAAGAAGAAACACACAATAGGAGCACAACTTTGGTGCAACCTAACGATTTGTTTGTTAATATTCTATTGTTGTGTTTTATTGTTAATCTGAAACTTTTATTAAGATTTGAAGCCCCTGTCCCTTCATTTCCCAAATGTCAAGCCCTTTTTCAGGAAGGGATTAAGCAGTAAAAAGAAAATACTAAAAATAATATCAGTAGTTTGTTTGTCAAAACAAAAACTTGAAGTAGTCTACAAAGAAAACTAATATTAAAGTGCAAAAATAAAGGATAAGGAAGGCATCAACCTTCCATGAGTGCAATGTGGCATCTAATAAAACCGAATATACCAATTTTTATCTCCTTCACAGAGATAAGCAGTCAGTCTGGTACATTTTTGATATGAAATTTTACTGTAGGATGCATTGAACAGTTTAATTTATACTTTAAATTGTCTGGAAGCTACAGAAAAGCTAACGTGGAGAGGAAGGACTTAAAATAATCTGAACCGGGTCTGAGGAAGGGTATGTCTTCCTCGCTGAATAGTGAACAAGTAGATCTTTCTGCTCCTAATGGCCTTGCTAACTCTCTACTTACCATCCTGAAGGCAAATCTACTCATCACCTTTTCTTAGTGTGATCCATACTACATCTCTTTCCAGTAACTATAATTTTTATCCATGATAATACCTAGTTATTTCCACCCATTTCCTTTCTATATTGTCTATATGTTATATTGTTATAAAGACTATCAACAGCATTTTAGCAAAATTCAGCTTAAAAATCTCTACTACTATATATGCAATCTCTAATACTAGATTATAATTATATTAGGGTTGTGTTTCATCATACTGTTATTTTCTGGTCCTAATTAAGGTGAAGCATTTCATTCTAGGCATATGGTTACAAGAACAATGTACGGGTATAATATCATTCTTCTGGGAGAAAGTCCAAGGAAAAACTGAGATATAGAGATCCCCGCATGCACAACGTTTTGTGCATTTACAATAAATAGAAATTATTTGGCTACGTAACTATTTATTTTTCAGGGATGACAGCTGTCAAAGACATGACACAGACTTAGAGTCAACATTGACTTAAATATAATTCTTCTTTAAAACATAAATTTTTCAAATGTTTTAAAACCTATCTTTAAAACATAAGATTTGTTAACAGACAGAAAATGTAAGTGAAAGACCACATCTACATGAAATACTAGGTGTCTACAGGATTTATAGATATAGCACATCAATTTGTGCGCTTTTACAAAATCATGTAACATGCACTTACATGTAAACATACAAGTAAGCCAGGAATGTGTCTTGCTAATTGCTTCATTGCTGTTTAAATATAATACACGAACGAAAATTCAGATTAAAGCAATTGAGAGGTCATACTTCTCTTGTTCTTCTACATCATAGAATCATCATAAATAATTCCATGAATACAGATTTTTTTGCCTAGCAAAATATATTTTGTGATAGTTTAAGTTTTGGTGTGTTTTTTACTATCATGGAAAGTAACTTGCTGCTTTCAACAACGTTGCCCTTGTTTTCTGAAGCAGTTTTGCACAGCCGATTTATGACAGAAATTGTGAACCATAAAAAAATATAATGAACTATCAAGAGAAATCACATTTCAAATTCCTAAGCTTTATGTTTACAGAAGTTTTATTTTAATTCATTTAATTCAAAAATGTAAACATGACATAAATCTTCTGCTATATGAAAACTATTATAAATGCATCTAATAAATAAATATAATTTATAAAGTCATTACTGCAGTAGCTATCTATCAAAATTTTTTTTAAAAAAGTATATTTTTTCTACTGCTCACACTGTATTTTAGTTTATATAGAAGTATATGTCCACTTAGGAACACACAGCATTGGCTAAAAGTGCATAAATAAGCAGAATGGACAATAAACAATTGTAGTATTGATGACAGTAACATTTATAGAGACAATATAATTAGTGAAACTCTGTTTCTGAATGGCAAGGTATTTAAGAAAGTCAGAGAGAAACAATTAAAACATTTATATTTTAATTCAAGGATCTTCAGCACCAAAATTACACGAAAAATTACCAGTATCACAGGTAAAAAATTATAATTGGAGAGGGAGAGTAAAATATGCTTAAGAAGCAGCCATGACTTAAAGTACCTACTGTTTAGCCAAGAAAATTGGTAGCAAAGTTTTGTAAATCAGTTAGTCAATAGAAACGAGAAATGAAAACCGATAAAAGATAGGATTACAGTTTTTGAAGGGTGAAAATGGACATGTATATGGATCATAAAAATATTTTTTAGGATTAGCACTAATGACTAACTGATATCCCATGAATTTTGGTAAAGAGAACCCAAATATGATGGCTGACAGATTTCTTGGCCCAATACTCACTGAATTACTCAAACTGCTGCTGTTTTTCCACTTGGTTTTGGAAACAACAAAGTTCATTTTGAGGTTTTCATCACAGAAGAATGCACGGTATTAAAGAGAGCATGAATTGATTTTGTTTGAAAGAAGCAAAACCAGCATTAATGGTGCAACTAGTATTTTCCTATTAAAACGACAAATGCTGAGAAGTATTGTGATGCTAATAGAGTGAACTGGCCAAAGCTGATCTAAATATGAGAAGTCTTGGAGCTTCTTTCTTCAGTCTATATATAGACATCATGGATGAACTTATATCTCAAAAGAACTTGGGAGGATGGAGTCTGGAATAAGCAGTCAAGTGAGGCCCACTGGTGAAGAAAATATAATTCTTATTAGAGAATTACACTTTTAGACAACACAAGATTTTTAGAAAATACTTTTTAATGTATTTATTTATTTTATATATTGCAACTGGTTTGTAATTTTTAGTACCCACAGTGGTGGTGTAATCCCTGTGTCATTGCAGATTTCTGTTTAAGCACCAGAGTCATAGCAGAAGGGGCTACATTTTGATGACAGAAAATTACATATGAAGACAATGTACATATTGTGTTCAATTTATATTACGTCTTCAGAAGATGCTTGTAAATCCAAATTTGAACTTCTGTGTCAACCATTATACCACTGGGGAAAACAACACACGAGGATTTAAGCTTTTTTCCAGTCAGGCAATCTGTCATCACTGTAAGCATTGCTGCTTGCTCTGCGGTATTCTACTGCCGGTCCTGTGCTTAGCTGCCATCTGCCAGTCCTCTCTAATTGCTATCCAGTTTATACTACTAGTCACTCATTTTTCTTTCAGGTAACTATCAGTCAAACTCGCTGATGTCTGTGAAATTACCAGATTTGAAAAAAACCTCATAAAGAAAACGTGAAAGCTATGGAATTCAGGCTCCTGGAATGATGGGGCTTTTTTGGTAATTCATAGTACGTCAAAAAGGGGTTATAAGTTTACTGTAATTTCAAGGAACATTAACATGTTAGATGCTTATAGCACAAAGAACAGGTTTGATCTCCTAACTCTTGCTATGCATGTGTCTTACATTTGCTTTCCTGAAAGGCAACTAGATGTTCCAAATATATGAGGAAACCCTTAAAGGCTAGCAGTACACATTTGGCTACTTTCTTTATCCAGAAAGAACAGTCATAGGGTGAATTTTTGTGAGGAGTTATTTGTGGGTTTAAGAGCTCCTGTGTTACTGCAATTCCAGATCAATAGAAAATCCCATTAGGAACTACAACTGAATGACAAAAAGATGAGAAAGTCCATAGATTTCTTTCATTTATCCCAAAAGCCAGGCAGATCCTTGACAGCTCACCTGCCAGGTACTCTGTATTTCAGACTGTGCCTTGATTGCACAGCAGGATTTTCTGTTTCAATTGTGGTTATGAATTTCACAATTTGGGGTCAAGTAAAGTAATTTTCTGGTCACTTGTCTCTGTTTTTCATACCCAATACCTGTAAATGAGAAAGGCTATTTTATTTCCTGTCTAATATTTCAATTAGGTTTTGAATAGTTTATAACAAAACCCATGCACTTTATATTTCTCCTCTGTAAGACGCGTGCCAAGACATTTGTGCATGCTTGATCAGGAGTGTTCTGCATGTAATAAACCCAGTTTCAGTTAGACAATCCAAAAGCTCTAAACGAGCAATTGAACTTTCTGCATAACTAGCTCTTTAATTTTTATGCATGAGTGGTATAATACTATGAGCTCATATGCAATTATTTTGCTTTAAATCAGAGTCAAATTAAATTTACACTTCCCAGTACAAATTGTCTTTGCTAATGTGCCCTACAACCTATCCAACAAGAAGTTAAAGAGGTAGTTGCAGAGCCTGGCACCCCGGCCTTTAGTGAGGAAGTTCTTTACCACCTACATCATGCTTAAGTCAACAGTTCCTTGTAATTTATAAGCCTTTCTTGCTTTCAGTTGCTGTGGGAATTAAATGTTCTCTTGTCTTCTACACGCTAACTATTTAGGACCATGTAGGTTAAATAAAACTACTATTGGGTAATTGGACACTAAGAATTATGTGAAATCTTTACTTTTGTAGCAAAGTCAATTTTTCTTCTAGCTTGGTAGTTTTTTTGAAAAAATAAAAATAAATAAGAATTGCAGGGTTTTTTTGCAGGGCACAGTCTGGGAATATGTTGGTATTCACTTTTTATATGGCAAGATGGAGTCAGATATATTTGGTATTGTGTGGTACCTGGAGATGAACACACATATGAAATCTGAGACAGAAACAAAAAGCTTGACTCCATTTCACTCTTACCAGCTTAGGTCAACAAATATTTACATGGAACTTTGTGTTGCAACTCCAATTCTTTCCAGGCTAAAAACTTTAGCCTTATCTTTCTATCACTTAATTAAGAAAAGTGAATTGGTCATCAGTTTAGTTAAATATTACTGCAGAACTTCCTTCAGTAGCTCTTAATCTCTGCGTATATTGTGAGTAGACCAATTATTTACAAAATGTGTTAAATAAAGTGTTTGTATGAGCTTTTGTAAGATCAAAGCTAGTAATAATATCCATCTATAAGACAAGATTCCACAATCTAACTCAAGATCTTTAAATTTTTAACTAAAATTAAAACTTTATAACACCTTTAAAATGTCATTCTTCAGATATTACAGAAATTAAGCCCAATGACTTCTGTGGGGCAAAAGACTACATTAACACGTTATATCCCTGCTGACTTGAAGCTATCAAAACGTAAAGACTTTGATATTTCATTTGGCACGTGCTGCACCAGGCTGCTCTATCAAAAATATGTATTTTGTCACAAAATTATAATCTCCCCAGGTTTGATTTCTACCATTAGCATCTCTTGAATTCCTTTAAATAATAATTTTTGGTGAGTTATCTGTGAATATACTAATTGAAACCATTTGAGATTTCTTTTTACTTTGCTAATCTAGATGTGTCAAGCTTTTACAGCATTTGCTGTAAATATTTTCTTTAAGATGGAACATTATCCATCAGTGCCTTTTCTTCACTATTGTTTCATCACACTGCTTAAAATACGGATAGCAGACCATTACTTCACTACTTTCTCTACCAGTTTAAACCATCCAGTATATGTTTATTAGATTTTTTTTATTATTATTATTTTATTTATATTCATTGCCCTTTGTCTCCAAGTCTGGAGGATATTTTCTTTTTGCCAGGGAGTTGTTCAGAGTTACAGCTTCTCAACTTTACCATTCTGAAGGATATCCCATATTCTTCTCCATCAAATGTTTTTTCCTGTAAAATGTTACTATGGGGATTGAAGTAAAAATGCATGAAGTATCTAATAATGAATAAAGTAATTACTTTTTATTGGATCTGAAAATTAGCAGCTCCAAGTCGGACAGAAAACTTTGGAAGTACTCATAGCCTCTGACGATTGAGTGAGAGATGCTTTCAGTTTGCTTGTAGCTATATACAAAAGATTGTGTAGACAGATACTTTAAAATATTTCTTAGAGTAGAATTTAAGAGATAAAAAAAGAAGAATTATTTGGCTTTCGGAGCTGATGTACTTCAAAACCTGTGCCTATAAATATCCTCAAAGAGAACTTATTGCTTATCTTTTTCATCATGTAATTCAGTTTTTTTCATCCATGATACTACAAAGGGAACAGTAACCGACAAAGCTATTAAACAAAACCCTTGCTATCTGGTAAAAAGTTTCTATTACCTGGAAAAATAGGACACTGGAGCATTTTAATGCATGCTGGATTGGTTCCCTCATGCTTCTACTAATCTGTTTGGAATATCCAATCCTTTAAAATTGTGGGTACTATGGTAACTGGATAATTCAAGGTACCATGGAGACAGAGTACTCTTCTCCTGAGATGCTAGTCTATTTGAGTCTGCTGTGAAAAAGCACAGAAGAGGCTTTTTGTTATCTTCTAAATGCAACTACTTATAAATGGTGCTTCATACAAGGGCTGTTGTTTTTAACACACCTTTTTTAAAACTACAAGATCAAAACTGAAGTGAAGCAAATGCAGTTCTGGTCACGCAATTAAATCTCCTATGTAGAAAGAGTAGAATTTTCTTGGCTGAATTGAAAGAAATGATGTAATTTTCTTTAGTGAAAATGAAAAAATCAAGATACTCTAAGAAGAGTTTCTATTATTGTTATAAAATCTAACAGATTTGCTATATGATAGCTCCTACTTAATCTAGGTGTGTATTTGGGGCACAGGCTCATCTCTATCGTTGTGACCAGTCAAGAAACAATTTTTAAACTCAAAATGGGGTGTTCTGCAATACATTTAATTTCATCGGTTTGTTTTTCTTACTTTACCCAGATTATCATGTCAATTAATATTTTATTTTTCCTAAGAGAATCAGATTCTGTTAGTGTAATGTTATTTGTTTTAAATAAATAAACAAATAAACGAAGAAAACCCTCAGATGCCCTCCTTTCTTTCTGATGTCTCGTCTTAGGTTGTTTGTACTTAAAATTTGCCTTGTTACGCCTTTTATTTTACATCAGCTATGAGAATCATAACACCAGAACCCAGAAACTTTAAGTATGGAAGCTGTAAGATGGACACTTTTAAAACAAAATACCCTCCCTGAAAACTGATACTGGGATTTTTGGCATGACTTTGTCAGTGCTGTTTTGAATTTCTATTCTTCTTGTTATTACACATGGCTGTCCCTAACTTGAGAGTAAGTGGCACACAGACTTTGATTGCACAAGTAACATTTACCTGTTCCTTCCTAAATTTTTTTACCTGAACCTTCAACCAGTTTCTCTATCTCCTTTATCTCCAAGCAGTCATTCGTCTTCTCTTCCTTTTTCTTCTTCCCATACATCTTTGAATGAATATTTTCTTTAAGTAATTAATTTCCTTAGTTTCCGAGCACATTTCTAAAGAAAGTTTTATTTCATTCTCAAGTAAAAAAGTAATGAAAACTACACCAACTTCATAACTCCAGTTGCTTATGTACCTATCACCATACTGAATATATAATCATACACACACTGTCACTACAGTATGTAGTTTGATCCCTCTACTTTTCCCAGTCACTTTTATCATTGCATTCTGACTGCAATAAAGATCATGGTTTGTGCAAATGTAATGGAAATCCCATCTCAGATGTTCCCAAGCATAACCTGTCAATCCTCACCAAATCCCAACTGGCTTGGTGAAGTTTAGAAATAACTGTTGAAGGATTGTCCAGATTATTGAGTGAAGTTTTATTTTACTCATTCTGTTTCCCATTCTTCATATTCAGCTGATATCCGTGGTTGGTTTTGGTTGAATTCTTTCAACATAATTCTACATACATACAACACCAAGGGAAAAAATAGAATTGCTCACCCTTTCCAATTTTTAAAAAAATTTTATTAGTAAGATTATTCATTCTTGTCCTAGTAATGTCTTGTATCCGTACAGATTACATGAATCCCTGTATTTGTATACAGAGTCAGGAGGTCCATTATCTACTGAATTACCTCAACATGTAGCATATTGGATCTAGGTTGGCCTTTTTGATCATAAATGATGTTTCAGATTTTAAGAATAGTGGTTCACTTTCCACTGTTTAGTTAACATTATGGAGGAAAAAAACAACGATAAATATAATCTAATGTAAGAATTTTTTCTTCACTTCTCGCTATTTTCCCTGGAGAGAAGTAGTATCACTTTAACTCTCTTTCCTAGACAAGAACAAGATTTTTAAACACAGTTCTGGAAATCATAGTGTTCCCCTCCTCCTTTCCTTCCTTTCTTTCTTTCTTTTTTTTTTTACTATCTTTCTGTTCTCCCTGACTCCTGTCCCCCATCCCTGTCTTTACCGGTACACAGAAATGATATTTTTGCAGCATATGATGTTGCAAGTGTATGTATTCAAGACACTTTACCTTCTGCAACGTTCGCTGAAATATTTTCACTACTGCATGTTTGAAAACACAACCATAGAGAACAATATCTGTCATGTGAGCGAGTCACAGTGCTTTTGCTTTACAACATAACTCTCCTCTGAAGCACTTAAGTTGGAGAAAAATATTGAATCCAGCCATTTATTGATAGAGAAAATATATGCTTTACAATATACTTAATGAGTGTTCTTGGACAATGCAAGTCCGTCTGCTCTGGAGTAGATGCATACTTATTCAGAAATACAATAAAGGCTGTTGTCTGTCTTAGCCTGCTGGTTTTGTTGCAGAATTCAGGTTACAGTTCTTCTTGATTCTGTGGTTCCTTAGCATGACATTAGAGAGTTTTCCATTATTTAAATCTTTCAGTTGCTTCAAATCTTTAACAAGTCCTTTTTTATCTTACTTTTACTTCTTGTCGTATGGCCATTTTACTGTAGTTGCCACTCCCCCGGACTCACTAGCACTTTTAAGTTAACCTGTTTGACTAGCAACAAAAATAACTTGTGAATTAAACATTTTTCAGACGTTGACTTAAACTGGGTTTGTTCCATGTTATTTGCAAATGATTCCATCTCTCTGCAAGAGAGTATGAGCAAGTTCATTGGTACCAAGATGCTACAAAGATTAATGTAATAAAAGAAATATAGCTAGGTATATTTCTAGCAGATGGAAGAGGCCAAAAGAAGAAAGGCAGTGTCTATATAAGCTTTTGACTTATTTGTTTTAAGTTTAAAAATTAACAGTCCTTTAAAAACCTTTATGCATTATTTTTTGGCTCCTGATCAATTAAAATTCAGATGTTGCTTTTTATAAGCCTTTGGGATCAAGCCCTTTTTACCACAGATTTTTTTTGTTTTCTTTGAAGGAGACAAGAAATATCAAACTTTAAATAAATAGTTCACAAAGAAAAACAATAAAATGGAAAAAGGAAAGGCTCGAAAAGGTTTTGAAAATTTTCTTGCTCGGTACATGAAGCTACTGATTTTAAAAGGCATTGTCAGATATATGTATGCTAGATATCTAGAAAGGAACATTAAACTCAAGAATAATTAACTTTTTTCCTGGGTGTATCACCAGATAAATGAATAAGCAAAATAAAAAATGGCAAGAATAGGACATAAAAAGAAAAAATCTTGTGAAAAAAGAAATTTTACCTTCTTCCTGGAGTTGCTTGTCTTTTTAGAGGGACAGAGAACGACATCAAGCACTGCGGGAGACTTCAGAAATCAATTTTTAGCTACATTATCTGAGAGCTGATGACCTTGATACAGATATAAAATGTGCAGAAACTCAAAAGCTGGAAAAAACCCACATTAACTCCACGTCTTAAGTGTTCCTTTTTGTATTTTATTAATGTCAATATGTAATTAAAATGGCAATAATATTTGTAACATTAAAGAGACAATATTTCAATAATTTATTGTTCTTATTAGTAATATGATATAGTCTTCATTTAGTTTAATTAACAGTGAACAACTCCTTTAGCAATTTTATGACAGTCAAATCTTTGATAATTCTCACTGAGAGGAGCCCGTGTTTTTTCTATAGCCTACATGAACTAATCATGATCATGAAGTAATTAAGTTGCCTGTAAAATCATGGTTATTTTTATCTCTGAGAGAGAGCTACCTAAAGTGTGGATCTTTTAGAGTGGCTCTAATATCATCAAGTATTGAATGTTATGACCTAGGCCTGTAAAAAAAATAAAAAATAAAGGTAACCTCTGACTTGTTTTTCTAGACTTTCACATATTTTGTCTTTCTATTTAAGCTGGAAGGTCTGAGTGTTTTGATGTAGATGTCACTACTCTTAAAAAAAAAAAAAAAAAAAGCAAGAATACATATCTTTGTACTAAGTTGTCCTTTTATTAGTCATATAAATGACTTAAAAATAGTTGGGTTTATTTGTTACTTTCTTAACCCATCTAGAATCAACATTGATCGATTGATATTGATTCTGAAAAACTTGGGCAGAATCCAAATGTCCACATGACCATTGAATGCTCTGAAATTGTTATTTTAAGATCAATAAAACCATAATAAATTTACATTTTATATATGGGTCAAGAGAAAAAAATGGGATCCATTGCTTAGACTAAAATTTGTCTGTTCTTGTAGTACAGGAGAGAGAAGTGAGTGACTTCAGGTATCCAAGAAGTTATCAGAAATGGGTACATCCAGAAAACAATCCTGAAATGATCCTTTGAAGATCCCTTCTGTCTTTTGAAGGTATATGGGATATTTTGAAGGTGAAGAACATGATAGCTATTATTAGATGCCCTCCTCCCTTTAGGATTTTTTCTACCTGGTTCTCTCCTGAAATAAAATTCACAGTGGAAGAGGGTTTTCTCATTCTACAACAGATAATACTGGAGCCAGCTGTTCTCTCATCGTACGCACAATAACTAGGAGGATGGAGAAGTTGTTGAGCAAAAGAAATCTTATTCCACTCTGAGGCAGACAGTGAGCTGAGGGAAGGTTGAGCAGAGGAGAGGAGAGGAAAGAAAGCAGACTCTGTTAATACAGTCCTGTTGGTGGCCAGAAGAAGAAGAATGGTGATAATGGAAGAGCTCCCACTTTTTAACATAACTTTGTGGACAGTGCCTCAAAATGGCTCTACAACTCAAATTTCCTATGCCCTGGATAAGCCTCCTCACCACCAATTTATGCAAAAGTCTGTTGATACCACCATGTTTGGTGTACAGGAATGACATGGACCTGTTGGACAAGGTTCAATGATCAGAGGGATGGAACAACACTTCTAGGAGGATAGGCTGAGAGAGTTTGGGTTGCTGAGCCTGGAGAAGAAAACACTCTGGGGGACCTTATTACAGCCTTTCAGAATTTAAAGGGGGCCTACAGGAAAGATGGGAACAACCTTTTTACCAATGCCTGTTATGATAGAAAAAGGGGTAAAGGCTTTAAACTAAAAGAGGGACTATTTGGACTATATATAAGGAAGAAATTTTTTACAGTGAGAGGGATGAAACACTGGTACAGGTTGCCCAGAGAAGTGGAAAATATGTCACACCTGGTAATATTCAAGGTCAGACTGGATGGAGCTCTGAGCAACCTGATCTGGTTGAAGAGGTCCCTTCTCATTGAAAGGAAGGCTGGACTAGATAACCTTTAAAGGTCCCTTCCAACCCAAACTATTCATTCATTCTATGACTAGTCATGCACCCAAGGCAATACATAGACATGTGCTTCCCAGACAAATCCTCCTGAGGAGCATGTCAGCCCAACCAGAGACTTAACTGGGAAGCTAAGTGAATCACAGATTTAGGAAATGAATGACTGTTGTTTCCGGTTCAGATTGTCTATCAGGAGTCTGAATGCAGTGCAGGACTAGCACGCTTTTCTTATGAGGAAAATAGTCACCTCTAGTGGAAATAAAAGAATAAGTGCAAAATTCCACTGCTTTAAGAGGTATAGGTTGTCATGGGGATGGCCAAGGCTGTCTGAAGGTGGTTCATTTTACCCAGCAGCAATGCTACCTTGCTGCAAAGATCTGGTGCTGGTATCATAAATATTTTTCTTTGTTTTCCCACCACTACTGTTCATATAAAATTTCACTGATGGATGCCTATCAGGCATCAAGAAAACCTGCATGAAAATTCTGTTCTCCAAATCACTGCATTTTTATAGCAGAAACTCTCAGAAATATGCAGATTCGGGATTTTGACATACGTATTTGCTATGACTTAAGACGTATTTTATGCTATGTGAGAAATGCAATATCACACAGAGTAAATGTCATCAGAGCCCCAGAGAGTAAAGGTGAACTCTTTGCTCACCTTAAAGCCTAAAAAAGTTAACTTTTAATGAGTACATCAGGAGACAGAAAGTGTAGCAGGGAGGGGCAGGAGATTAAGAGAAAGTGGATATTGTTTGCCTTTGTATTTTCCAGTTCTGAGAGATTAATTACTCAGTTTTACAAGCTCAACTTCCTGTTTTGCTGACTTTCCATGTGTTGCTGAATGGTGCTTGAATATGGTATTGATATTGCTTGCACTCTGTTTATACTGCTGGTACTCTGTATTTACATTCAGCTGCTGCTGTACAACCTCTGACAAAGATTAGGAATAGTAAAGAAGAGCATTATGTTGTGATGACTTGGACAATCAATGCCTGCATTGGAATGACCTGAAGTGAACAGATCTATCTCCATATGCAATTGTTCTTATCAGTCCTAACAAGAAGAAGAATATTATTTGGCTTTTGGCTGTGCTAATGAGAGAAAAAAGATGCTTAATTTCTAATAAACTTGTTTGTCTATGGGAGAAAAGTTTCAGTTAGGAATGAAAAAAAAAATCATTAAAAAGTGTATTTCTTTTCCTTTTTAATTATAATGACCATGGGCAATTTTTTTCCCCCCATAGATGAAAAAGTAAAAAGAGATTTGGGGTAATTCTTTCAGGTTGTGAAAGTTTACTCTGGATTTGGTAGCTGCAGTGAAACTTGCTTTTTTGCTCCCTCAAAGCACTGATTTTGAGAAGACAGTTCTAATAGGGAATACAAAAAGAAACTGTGTTGAAAAAATGCTCTATTTTATAAAGGCTGCAGGGTTTTAGGATCACTTTTTTAAAGTCTGGAAAGTAGGCAGCAGAGGAGAAGAATTTAAAGCAGAAGCGCTACAGGGCACACCAGGAGGCATTGGAGAAAGTAACTAAAAGAAAAAAAACAGAGAAGGAGTGGGATGGAGAATGAGGTAGAAATCAGTGGAACGATAAGAGTGATGAGAAAGTGAAAGTGGGTAACCAGAGAGGATGAAGAGCAGCAGGGGAGGGAAAATAAATAAGAGATAAAGAAGGCGAAGAACCAGAAGGAGAGGAAAAAGAAACTTGAGTGAGCAAAAGAAGAGAAAAGAGATTAAAAAAAAAAAATCAATTGCACAAGGCTGGAAGGGAGAAGATACCGAGACTCTACTGTGATATAAAAGCTGTAGTAATGATAGTATAGGCTACATAAGAATATAAGAGAAGGAAAATGAGACAGGCTCAAGGGAAGAGGATAAGAGATCAGAAAGGAAGGGAGGAAGAAACAATTAGGACAAGAGAAATTACACCAGGTTGTAAAATCTGTTGAGTTTGAGCTACCTTATTCCTGGATAATGATTTCTGTCTAAGTCACTGAGAATAACTGATTTTGTGTTTGAGTTGTGAAATTGAATAATGGAGGGGAAAGAATCAGTTTAGTTCAAGCTGAATTTAATTTAAAAATAAATTTTGTAACAAGTTTTGCAACTGAATCTTTAGGTATCTTAGGAATCTTTATGTAAGATATTCTGTGCTTTCCCATATGTTTTATGCATTTTTGAGTGACTACTTCCTATGATTACATAAACTGTTCCTTGGAGTAAGGCACCAGAAGATTTATACCATCACAGATACACCCTACAACATCCTAATCACAATTGTTTTCTCTCTCTGACTCAGCAAGTCCTCACAGAAAGTAGATATTGACAGCTTCCCCACCTCAGTGTATCCTGGAAGGATAAGGCCAGGAAATAATGGAATCAGACTTTTTATTGAGGAACAGGCAGAATAAGAGGGTTATCATGTTTAGCAAAAAGGGTTTATTCCTCTGTTGGGATATAAAGGTTTCCAAGTTCCCAGAACTGAACACTTGGCCACCACCTCATCTCCGCACAGTGTCAAGCTAAGACCTGGGAACACTTCATATTGGGAGATAGGTGCAACTGCTGAAAAAAAAATACTTCTCTTCAGCAGACCCAAAGGCTCCTCAGAGATGATTTGTGTCATAAAGTGATGTGTAGATACAGACTTGAAGCTTACGACAGAGATGTCTTAGTAAGAATGTTTGAATATACATGAAGATAGGAACAGCTTCCAACCCATTACTTAAATTATTGTTAGTGAAATATGGATCTTGAACTCTTTTAAAGACTAGTTTTTCAGTCCAGGTATCCTACATCCAAAAGGAATCTCTCCCTCACACCCAAAATTTTTTTTTTTTAACTTGTGTGAAATTATAGCACGTATGAATTCCGTGAGTTCCTGCACCTCCTGAAGTTTTCTCAAACAAAGCTATTTAGCAAAACCAACTTGTATTTGCAAACCATCTCCAGGCAAAGTTTGTAATACAATTAGGAGACAATGAAACCTTTTCCAAAGGACAGGAATCATAGCACAAAGAGCATTTACAGGAATGATATCACAGAGTGTGTGGATAATATAGAAGTAAATTCATCTGTAGAAATTGTAAGAATCCATTGTCATGGATTTATTTATTATAGAAGCAATCTTAGCTGAAAGATAGTGAAAGTCAGGTATGATAATTTTTTTATCAGTTGACTTATGCCCATAAGAATATAATGTCACCTGTCGAAATGTAGAGCTATTTGACTTCATAACAAATGAATAGCAAGAGAACAGAAATAAACCAAAAAAAGAACATTGATTTGCATGTATTTGTCCTGTCCTCTGGTCAAACAGAAGAGAATGCAAATGTCCTGCTAGAGCCATGAATTATGTGAGACAAAAAAGATAAGCATATTGTACTTATGTTTTCACTTGTGCAGTTCACATCTTCACTAAACCCCCCAACAGAAATATTGTCCTACAATAATTCACAGTTACCTGTTCTGTATTCCACACATCAACACTCATTCCCATTCCGTTGCTGTGGATAATTCTGATTTTTATTGTTCATTCATCTTTATCCTACAGGAGTCTCTGAGCCAACTGGTGCAGGGATTATTTTACTATATATGTCCTTCGTGTTACCCTCTGAAACCCGCTCATGTCTGTGTTCCTGGATACAGGTTAGGTAAATCAACTTTTCCGTTTGAGCTCTGTGGCACAAGTATACTTGTCATTTGCTTTGTAAACAAGTAAGATATTGCATTTCATTTTCTGAGTCAGCCTTTTCTTCTGGATAAAATGTGGAAATCACAGAGAATTTTCTGGGCAATGGTTAATACGTGACTGACTGCAGAAGGACTGTTGTGCACAGCATACTGTAACCCACAGGTATGATTAAAGCATTTCCAAAATGAAGATTCTGGAAAATAGTTATGGACAGTGCTATCAAGTTTGTAAAGAAGCAATTGAAAACTATGACCTGTACATCTTGATAGCAAGTTTCAATAATCACTTGTTTTCATTAGGTATAGGACTTTGAGAGAGAATTTTAAGGCTGAAAATCTTACAAATAATCAATATCCAAAGCTACATGCTAAATGAAATACAATACAGATGTAAAAGAAATAGGATGCAACAAGTGAAAGAGAAAAGAGGGCAACTAATGTCTCAGGGAAAACACACTGAATGTAGGAGATGAACACATAATACACTGTTAAGATTTAAGGATAGAGTCCAATCTCCATCACACAGATGAAAATACTGATTTACGCCATTGCCAACTCCATATAAAAGTGCAAAATATATTTACCAGTTGGAGATGATAAAGAGGAGGTTAGCAGTAGGAGCAGCTATTCCACCCGAAATAAATTAGAAGCAATTCTGTTCCAATAACCTGTATTCATTTCTAGAACAGAACTCCAACTGTAATAACTATATTTCTTTATACAAAAAAAAAAAAAAGAGAGAAATATAAAGTACACAGGCTAGCAGAGGGAAACCTAGTGGATATGCTAGAAGGAAATACAAATATAACTGCTATGACTATCATAATAATAAGGCAAAGTGAAAAGTACTGGTAATGCAAATAAAATGTCTAAAATACCCATGCAAAATATATACATGTTAATTATACTAAAATGTTAATTTTAAATTATTTTAGATTACACTAAAATTACAAAAAACTTAATCTAAAATGTGTAAAATGTGCAAAAAAATTGCTTGTAAATATTTACATGGGTGTAAACTGACATGGCAATAAATATAGTGAGCATCTGCAGAGAAAATGAAATGAAAATTACAAAAAGCATGTAGATATCACTGGAAAATAACAAAAATTGCCTTTGTGTGGGAATACGTAAGGATCAGGAAAGGAGGAAAAAGTCAGAAACTGTTGAATTTCCTGGAGGAGAAAATGGAAAAAAACCATTGTACTAAGATGATATCAAAGTGTTCCAGGTATATACATAAATTAATAAAGGAGAGGAACTAACACATACAGAGAAATTTTGGTATAGATGGTCTGCTGGCAAATGAATGCGTCAACTATGCTGAAAGAGGGCATAATGCCCTGTGGTTGAATGTTTCCTATGATGACAAGAACAGTCTGTGAGAGAAAATGAGGTAGTATGTCACTGGGAGCTGTTGTGAAAGATGAGCAAAAGTATGCACCATGAATAGAATTTCAAGTCCCATTCTCTGTATAGAGTCCTGTTGGTATCAACACAAGGTTTCACACACCCTCACATGTTAAATCAAACCTAAAGAAAATAGCTGCCTGGAAAGCAAAAGAGTAAAGGTAAAATTGGGGAGTTATTGCAAGGAAAATGGATGATCTGAGTTTCCAATTATGAAGTATTCTAATGTATTTTAGTATCTCTGCACGTAAAAAGTAGCCTCTTAAAAGTGAGCATTCCCAAAACAGATTAGTGTAAAATCACTATATTACTGCATGCATTGGGGAAAAAACATGCTGCACCCAGAGTCTTGTTCTGCAGTCCTTATCTAGAATAAGTAGATTTAACTTACAGCAAAACACTGAACGCACACATAATATCCACATGAGCAATTCCTGAACGTTTTCTGCAATTTCAGCCACTTAACAGGGGGAGAGGAGCATAAAGTGCAGCATTAAATGTCAGGTTTAGCTGGCATTTCAAATTTTTTTAAAGTTATCTTATTTTTCAGTGAATTTAATTTTCAGGAAAAGATGCTAAGTCTGACAGCTTTGAAGACTTAAGTATGTGTTTTAGCACAGAAACAGTGTAACATCTGCAATTAGAACTGAGTACATCATTCACAAACAGTTTGGAAATTGTTGAATTAGAAAAGTTCATTCCACGGTAGTATCTAAGTTTGAGACAGCATAGGCAACAATTCCATTGACTGTGTGTATTCCATATCTATGTATTAATCCTACTCAAAAGAGTCCAGGCATGTAATCCTATTATGAAGATTTAGTTATCAAATTAACTAAAATATTTTGCCTTTACCTTACCTAAGTCTTACTCCAGCACTTCATACTCACTATGTAACATGTACAACAGGGGTTTGGAATTACTGTGATTTGGTAAATTCTTGGGAAACACATTTTTTTCTGAGGAAGGCTTACATACCACAGTGCCTCCTTCAGAGGACACATTAGAGATGGCTTTCCTGACCTCCAACACGTATAACAGTATCTTTCACTTCCAATATATTTTTCTGTGTTTCTGAGTGTGTGTTAAAAGGTAAGATGATTTTGCTTTCTAGTGGATAAGAAGCCTTTTTTTTCCCCAGTAAATTATAGCTACAGTTTGAATTTTGTATGCCACATCTATTTTTAAGAACCTGTTTCTGGACTGGTATCTCAGAAAGTGGGTTTGCATGTTTTAACATTAACTCTTTCAAACTCATTTAAAGTGGACTTCTGTTCTTGTATGTGCCAACTGTACATACTGTATTATGTACTGCTTAGTAGTTAACCACCTCGAAAATTAGGTGTCGACTTTGCCAAAATGTAGTCATGTAATAGGCTGGTGGGTTGTTTTGGTTTTATAATTTTTTTTTATTATTTTTTTTTATTTTTTTTTTCTAGAAACATAAATATGAGTATAATTTTCCTAGTGTCTGGTCCACTCATGCTTAGCTCCATAGCCCTAATGCCCGGGGAAGCAGAGATGTTATGTATTCCAGTGGATATTTTCTTGCCATGCAGGAGACACTCAACAAAATGCTGGAGCAGCTATTGTTGCACCCTGGAACACAGCAGCACAACCTTGAAGGTGTCTCTGTATCTAAAAATCTGGCAGGATCTGTACCAGGGTGTCTTCTGTGTGTCATTGATTCCAGAAGATTGCTAGGGAGTGTGTGTGTGTCTGTCTGTCTGTCTTTTAACAATCAGACAGGCTTTGTTTCCATTTCTTTCTGGTTTGGTTTGTTAATTGCAAAGAGGTATAAGAAGTTAAGGTTGCTCAGCATGTTTGAACTGAATGTTGTTGGTAAAGTTCCAAGCTGTTGACAAAACATTCTGCAGACCAACACTGCTGTCTTGTTAACTTGTTTTGATTTTTCTATTATCTCTGGGATTCTGAAGGCTGCATTTCAGTCAGAATCTCAAATGTGGATATCCATTTCCATTCTCTTTTAGAACTGCGGCTCCAGCTGAATCAACACTTCTTAAATTAGAGGTTGTTTATAATCAAAAAGCAGGCAGAATAAGATGATTTCATGAGTTGCTACCTCCTTTTCGTACTTGTGTACAGTTGAACAGATGAATTAATCTTTCCCCCTCTTTAGTTTTTAGAATTTTTCATAGAATCATAGAATCGTTCAGATTGGAAAAGACCCTTGGGATCATCGAGTCCAACCATCATTTTTTAGAATTTGAAGCTCAAGATCTGAAGCTGCAAACAACTGTAGGCACAAATGGTGCAAGTTAGCAATACAGAGGAGTGCCATAATGGCAGTCAAGTAGCTAGAAAGCTAAATCACACCGGTTGCACTCACGATATGTCTACCAATCCAAGGGAGAAGAAAAGGTTCTTTGAAGCTCTAATGTTTTGGCTCTCTCACATATTAAATTACAAAGTTGTTCACACAAGCTGTCGCCTTACATGTCTAACTGCCTTTTCCTGTACCATTGCTTGGCTTACATGATCAATGAGTCTGGAATAAGTGCTGCTCATATTCCTGCAGATATGAAAGACCTTTTCATATTCAGGGAATGGCATTTTTACTTGTTTCAGATTTAAAAAACAAAACCAAACCAAGCCACAGAAAAAAACCCAACCAAAAAAACAAACCAACAAAACCAAAAAAGCCCAAACCCCACAAAAATATACCCGATTGTCTCCAAATTATTCCAGGAAGTTAAATATATCCAAATTCAGCGAAGAGTATTTTACTGTTTCAGAATTGGGGAGTGACTCTTACAAGTCAGTTACTCTTTCTGTTTCGTTCTTACGGCTAAGGTCAAATGCTTCAAAGGAAGGAGTTCAAATAGCTGAGACTGAGTAACAAACTGTGCATAATTAGAATGCTCTGTTTTGAACAGCTCCTATAGATTTGACACAAGTGAATATTTATGCTATAAACCCATATTTTGTGTTGTGCAGCTCTACTGCTTGTCATACAGGTTTTCGGTATTTCACTGTACAGCATATATTTGCATTCAGAATTCATTATGCACACATCACAAACACTACACAATGGCTGAGTTTAAACAAGTCTGTTTCTGTACTTTTTGGATCAGATACAGCTGGCAGACTAAAGTACAATGAAAGCAGCAAACCTCAGTGATAGCTGAGCAGCATATTCTGAATCCTACAGACACTTCCAATTACAGGGTTTCCAAACAGTTCTTTAACTTTTACAGCTGTTTTAGGGACTCCATGTTTTTGCAAGTTTTAATGAACAGAGCCTTGCAAAAAAATGTCAATCAAAAAGTAATAACAGGGAAATTTTCCTTTCCTCTCCTTTACTGTTACTCCTTTTTAAAACATCTAAAATACATTTAAAAAAATAAACTAAACTTCCAACATTTTTTGCTTTTAGCATATGAAACTCTGCCTATCTTAGAAAGGATTTTTGTCACAAAATAACTTAAAAAAAGAAAAGAAGTGGAAGAAAGATCTGATCTGGGCTTTCCAAAGCAATTAATGAGTGGGTTTGATTTGAATTCCTGTTATGAGAGAAGCTGATATTTAGCAGTCTGAAACCTTTACAGAGCTCCAAAGGAACAACCAAAATCATTTTGGGGAGGGAGAAAGGAATAAAGCCATGATTTCTCCCTCTAACAGATGGCACTATTCTTGTCATCCTGGTTCTTCCACTAAGAAATTATAATATGCACATTGCTGTTGAATGAGTTGAAATCGAAGGTCAGTACTTAAATTCACCTTGAATTAATTCATCCTGTAGTGTCAAGAGATTTCATTTTCCACATTTCCTTTTTTCCTGCTCTTCTAATCAGCAGTTCTCCAAGTCACAAAGCAGAACCACTCAAAAGAGCAGGGCTAAAAGGCAGCAACTGGCATCAAAGAAAAATAAAACCAAAATTAAAATAAAAAGAAGTCATTGTGATAACAGTGTTTTTCCTAAAGTGTTATTTGCTAATGTAACACATCCCATTGAAACCTTGATCTTAAATATTCGAGGAAAACAGGTATGCAGTCCATATGAAAGGGTTGCTTAAGGGTTACCATGATAAAAATAAATACGTGCTTAACTGCTTGTCTACATCAAGGTCTGTACAGGGGTCTGATAAGAAAAGACAAATCAATCAGTTTGCCATTTTTAAGATCTCCTTTTTTACTAATAGCCACGTTGGTTGCAGTACACAAGGATAAAGGTTTAAAATTAAGTGCTTTGGGGCAGTAAGGTTTTTTGTATGGACATCTCGAGTTCTGATTTGCAAAATTTACTCTGAAGAAAAACCCAGGACATTTGCCTGATCTTGTTTTCTTCTTCATGAATAGACTTTATGAATTTGGTATTAGAGCTGGAACCCAAGTTACTGAGCCGTGCAAGCCTTAAAGTCTCAATTTCTAACCTTAAAAAAAAAAAACAAAAAACAAACCAAAACAAAACAAATTCAATTAAAAAATACAAATAAATAAAAAAACACAAGTCAACGAGTTACAAACAAACTGTTAAATCACGAACAGATTGTTATGCTACCATATCTGAGTGTCCTGTACATGAAACAGTACACTGTAGGGGAAAACCCAACAGCATAAGATGACAGCAATAGCAACTGAAAACCAGAGAATGGAATGCTGTTTCACCTCAGCTTTTCTGGGAAACTGAGCCTGTTGAAAATAATACAGTTTGTCCAGACATTAAAATAATCACACTCTTCTGTGAAGTCCAAATTGAGCAGATTTTTGTTTCTTTTGGGCTAGTAAAGTCTGCTTTGAGGTCTAGATCCTCAGAGGAGAAGCTTTTGTAGCAGACATCAAACACAGATATAGGGATCAGACGTGCCATTTCATGGTCACTTTGCTGAGAAAATTAAAAAAAAACTACATGTAAACAATTACCCCAGAGCACACTGGTTTTCCCACTGTCTCTACTGCTCCCAAAGAATCATGCCTAAGTCAATAAAATCCACCTAGTACTACCAGAAATGGGCAAATTAAGGACGTTTTTGCCTGTGGACTGAGCAAACAGCATGAAGAAATCCAGCTGCTACCTTCTGCCTCTCTTCCTCTCTGACAGCAAGTGCATGAAAGCTTTTAATGCTGAACAATGACAGAGGAATATTCTTAATATACTAATGCAGAATGTGTATTTAATAAAATTATCACTTTTAAAAAGGTTCTTAAGAAACATTATTATTGCACTGGTTTAGCGTTACACAGGGAATAATAATAATTAAATAAAAGAACAAATGTATTTCAGCCATTTTGAAATATGAAAAACAAACCATTTCTGGTTACTTAAATGAGGGGAATAATATAATTTAATTTTGAAAGACAGTTAAAAGAATCCATATCTGGGACTGAATACTGTAAATTAGATTTCCCTACCTGGCTTGACAAACATCAGATAAATAATGCATTTTTACTTTATTTGCATATTTACTTGCCATGAAACTAGTGACTGTGATTCACAAGTAAGTCTTGTGTCTGTTTGTGGAGGGGACTTATGCATAATGTGTTGTGTGCAGCATTTTAATTGTAATGGTCATTAGCATTCAGGTTTCTGAAATAACCCCGCATCTTTTCTTACGTTGCAATAGATTTATGCCTCAGAACATGTACAGAAACTACTTTTAAGGTCTGTATGAGGTGAGGTTGCTGGGGGGATTTTCCTAGTAGCTGGAAAACAGCCAGTTTATGCCAGTTATTTCAGCTGTAAAGCAGTGATGAGCAAGGGAAGTGGAAACATACTCAAATGCCATTATAATGACCTATATATATGGCATCATTGTTACTTTATTTATTCGAGTACAGTTAAAAAGTGCAGAGAAAAAAGGTCAGTGTAACCGTAAGTGTAAAAATACAGGATTTATAAATTGTTCTTGAAGATTTCAGGCTTTTTTTCACAACTGAGGAAAAAGTGATACATGAAAATTCTTTCTATTCATGCAAGCAGCACATAACCCAGCTATTTTTTTATTCCACCATTTAAAGGCAAATGCTGAAAATATGGTATTGGAAGAGCTTTATCAGAGATACATAAGGACTAAACCACACATGGAATCTGTGATAAAATCCTTTGTATATTCTGGATTTATTTTTATATTTTTGCATTAGTACTGTTTCCGACTCTCTTCTGGAAAGGGACTATTGTCAGATGTTCAATTGATGAATTTCTGTTTACTGGAATTCTTCCAGAATATCATCTCATCTTTCTGTGCAAAGAAATGATGGGAAAGCGTCACCCAGGATCCTCTGGACCCTTTGAATTTGAGATTAAATTTTCAGATAAATTATTTTTTATTAGAATGTGAAATAGGGATTTTGCTTCTGAATCCTGAGAAGCTCTGTTAAAATAGATAGACAGGAATTCTTTGAAACTTGAAGATTTAAAGAGTCTTATCTTTTGTGTATTGGTGAGGCTGGGACTATCTGTATGATACAAAGTAGCTCTCTTCCACATACTGATTATAAAAATGACTCTGTTTAAAGAAACTGAAAACTTGGATATTTTTTTTTAACCAGAAGCTATGTTGTTTTGATTTTACTGATTTGTTTATTCAATAATATTTTTTTATAGTGAAAGTGGTAACAGTTACTCACATATCTATGAGCTTGTCTAAGGATGAGAAAGAATCAGTTACAGTAGATTACGTATTTGCTAGAAACCACTGTGATCAAGGAGATCCTACTCAGATGGAATTCTGTGCCTTGAATTGCTGGAGTCTCCCTTGCCCTCATTCAGAGAAAGTGAGCAGCAACCAGTCTCGTATCCAGACTCGGATGAAAATGTCATGTGTTGACTTCCTGGAGCAGGATAACAACTTAAGCAGCTCCCAAAGCTCTCCTTCTGTCAATGTTAGGATTTATTTCATAGCTGATACAAAGTGCCTATTGTTCTCATAAGAAGGACAGTGTGCTAGTATTGTCCTTTCAATTTCAGAAGCCTTCCTTTAGAAAGAGACAGTGTGGGTTTTTATGGTTTAGAAGGAGGCACAGCAATTTGTAATATTTCTTGAATGCCATCAGAAATTCACATTTCTGCTATGACATTGCATGTTGCTACAAAGTTATAATGTTTAGTTGGATGGACTTTAAAAGGGGTTTTAGTTTACTGTTTCGTGCATTAGAATCAGTAAACCAAGACTGTCTTTTTATACTAAATATTGGCAATAGAGAACAGACTACTATTAAATGTGGTTTACAGTCTTAAAAGTTGGTAATAAACTGTTTTTCAGCACATTCTAGAAAATGTGATATGATTCTTTTTCTTTGGTAACATGAACGGGTTTTGGGTACAAGTATACTGAAGTGTTCATTCTGATAGGTATATGGAGGTAACTTCTTTGATGACTGTCAGTGTGGGAGATATTTTTATCTGGCCTTTTCAATATCCTTTTGCAGCCAATCCTCCTTAGCTAAATGGGTTCATGAAATTCCCAAGCTGAATAGAAAGACTGAGCAGAGTTCAGAATTTCTTGATGGATTAAATATCTGTCCCAGATGTTTTACAGCTTCAGCAGGCTCCTCTCTGTTTCTGTTTCCCTCTCACACACGTAAGCATAAACTGAAATTGAAATCAGCCCTTAAAATATTAGATCCATTTTTGTGTACATGAATTCATAATATGAGGGAGTCAGTGAGGCAGCTCATGAGGTTTTTTTGGTTTCATGAAATAATTTACTTTATAAACAGTAATTTTGAATCAAGCAAGTAGGGTTCAGGCAGTCTAGGCGTGAATAAATCTGGCTCATCCCATAAGAGCGACAGCAAAATTTGTCCCTTATTGCAGAAGATACAATATAGGCTGCTGAATTGTTTATGTCATGTTCAAAAACACGATTCTAATCAAAAGGTTGGAATTTTCCTTTCAGATCTGCAAAGCAGATCTCCACTTCAATATTATTCTTTCCCCATATGCATGGAACTTCAAAGGGTTATGTATGTAAAAAAGAGAAGAATATCTTAATCAGGATCAGCCATGCACATCTTGAGAGCGGAGTTTGCATCTAAATGAGGACTGACTGAAAAGTGAAATGTTCATTACTCTGACCAGGATTGTGTGCAAAATTGAGAAAGTAATTTGCCCTGTTAAGTTCAAAAAAGAAATGGACAAGGCATTTTGGAATATATGAAAGAGAGCCCTCTTCTGTTGGTGTAGGAGAATACTAGACAACCCAGTAGACAACTGAAATACTTGTGAACTAAATTGTGCCTGTAAACACAGCCCTGAGCAAGGCGTACTGTATGTGACAAATGACCCTATGAGATATGTGCCTCCAGGTACCAGTCTCTGAGTTGTAATTGTCTTCTCGTTGCTAGTCTGTAACAGAGGCAAGTCATACCAGCCTGCACTGACTGGCAGACAAATTGGAAGACAGTCTAAAGCTGATGAAATAAAAATGCCTCAGTCCCCTCCTGCAGGTCTCTGTTCCTTTCATGAATGCAAATACATCAAATTTTTTGTTTCTTCAAGGGAGAAAACCAGACTGTATCAGCCTTTAATAGACATCTATCATGGAGAATTGGTTAATGGGAAATGTAAACCACTGTAGATATGGATATTTTTATCTGTAACATCTCAGAAAGATCCTGTCACTGTTGCTGCGATCAAGGGAGAAATCTGACCAAATTAATTCAGGTATCTTCCAGATTAGTCACCGAGGCAGAGTCACCAAGGCCATCTAACCCTCTATGGTGGGAGCAGCATATGGCTAAAGAAGCAGACCAGGAATGCAACTTATGCTTCTGGAAGGGTAGAGAGGATTTGTTAAAACCTGCCAGTTGTTTTTTTAAATAGCTAGTTTAATATATTCAAAATGAAAACAGATGCAATTAGTGTGCAATTTGGTATTGAATAACAGAGTTACATATGCATGAAGATATATTTCTTCACTAAGGTGGTCAGATCACAATCAGAACAAAAAAACCCAAAACATTAAAAAAAATAAGAAAAAAAAAAGCCTTGATCTTTGGTATTAAAGTATTTATGTCCCTTCCCTCTGTGTTCAGACGCATTCAATTTAACAGGTAGTTCCATACCAAGAGACCATCTGTTATGCAAAATATAATCAATCTTTCTTTTAAAAGTATAACAGAAATCCCCCTTTCTATCTTGGCACTCTTAACATAAACAAGGGCATCCTGTGTCCTTTCTGCTCAGCCATGAGGAAGAAGAAGGAATTATCCCTTCCTAAGATAATTTGCCCAGTAGAGGTTGAAGGCATGTGGGTATACCCCACTGATGTCCAGAGACTTTTGGAAGACAGAGGTCTCTCTTCAGAGCCAAGAAGCAGTAAGGTGTCACCTTTGGTGCTGTGGCTGTGCATGAAGAGAAAGCATACATATGGTGCAGCTTCATTACAAGTTTTGGTTACATAAAGCTTTTGTGACAACCCCTACCCAATGATGAAATAGAAAGTGACATCTTAAGGTAACAGATATCATAAAAGAAAAACACACAGGGAAGGCAGCTGTTCTCCCACTGCTGCCTCATCTTTCTTCTGCCAATCATAAATCTCCCCGGTTTGTTTCAGAAATACATTTAATTTAATGTTAACCACATTAAATTATCTTATGATAAGCAAAAAAAAGATTAAGCAAAGAAAACACAATCGTCTGTATGAGCTCAGAATTCAAAATGCAATTTATATTTTTATTCAGGTTTCACTTCACACAAGCTTAAAATTATTTGAAAATACAGCAAATCCACTTCAAGACTCATTAAATATATATACAATTATGTAGCCTGGCCATTCAGTGATTCTCCAGATTTTCTTTTTAAGTTAATCTTAGAATCATAAAATAGTTTGGGTTGGAAGGGACCTTGAAGGCCATCGAGTTCTAACCTCCCCTGCCATGGACAGGGACACCTCCCACAAGGCCAGGTTGCTCAAAGCCCCATCCAGACTGGTCTTGAACACTTCCAGTGAAGCTTCATCTACAACTTCTCTGGGCAGTCTGTTCCAGTGTCTCACCACCCACCCTCACAGTAAAGCGTTTCTTCCTAATATCTAATCTATATCCACAGTCTTTCATTTTACGTTTTATTTCATGTTAGGGCAATAAATGACTTCAATGTTAAGTGAACAGTGTACATTTACAGAAGACTTGCAAGCCTTTGTGCTTTACCCCTTCTTATTTTGTGCTCAGTTTTTCTGTTGTGCTCTTATTCTGACAACAGACTCAATAACACTTACCTCCTCGATAGTTTTAGTTAAATCCTGGGAGTGCTGAGACTAGGTGCTGTACAGTGGTTGATACATCAAAAATACACATTTTTAATTGCCCTACAGTATTAATCCAATCTCTTATCTCTCTCTCTCTCTAGAAGGGAGAGAAAACAGTCTTCTAGAACAGTAGGGAGATGAGTAGCAGTCACTTAATAAGGCCTTATACATTACTTAGTAGCATCATGGATATCTTACTTTGTACCCAAGTGTGCTTGCACTGTAGAGAAAAACTACTGAAATCCATGAGAAACTTGCAATAAGTAATTGTTCCAGGCTACCTGCCGCAGTTTAGCTTATGAATATTAGCGCTGTACTCAATGGATACTGCGAAAGAAACATGTTAAACAAGGTCAATCAGTCCCATCAAAGATAGTAGATTTTTATTATGGTTACAGAATCATATAATCATTTAGCTTGTAAAAGGTCTTTAAGATCATGAAACCTAGCCATATTATGTGTTTAAAAATTAATAAGAAGAACTTTAGAGATTTACAGAAGAAGAGGATTGCTGGAAGAAAAAGATATATTTCTGCCTCAGAGTACCATAGTGACTACTTACTAAATATTCAGGAAAGAGTCAGTGGTGTACTGCACTGCTAATATTCTTGTGTGAATGAGCCATGTACTTGAGGGAGCATCAGTCTCCAAGCCATCAACTTCCATTGGCCTCTCTGCTGTGACTGAATTGTGGTGATAATATTTCTGTTTGTGATACATCAGCTCGACTCTGGGAAAAGTCATGAGCTCACACTATGCATCCCTTGGTTACTTTTGTACTGCTCTGTTGAAAAACCAGAGAAGGCAGGTAGTTTGTAACTCAGTTCTGAATTTATTTTCTGGGGGAAACATGAGTAGTGAGAGCAGTCCATTTTCAAACTAAGATAAAAGTAACCTAAAGAGGTTATGAGCACTGTGAACCACAACAGTTGTGTCCTCTTTCTAACTCCTCCTCAGCTTCAGTTATATTGAGGACAACTGCACTTAGGAATAATATACATGTTTTAGTCACATCTTTCACATGTTATAATTTGGAGTATGAAGGAAATACTTGTTCTTACCACGGCAATATAATCTGGAAGCTGCCATTTTCACTGGTGATATGACACTTAGTGCTTCCCGTACTTTGCAATTTTTGCTTCACTGGAATTGTGAATTCAGCATCATATCAAAGGTGGCAGGAGACATGATGTACATCAACATATTCATCACATCCATATGTATCCATCACACTTATTCCTGTCTTAGTAAGTCTTTAAACGTTCACTGGAGTAGAGTCAAGAGCACAGATACTCACTTCAATAGAAGCTCACTTCCATATCCTTGGTTGAACAATCTCCCTCACATCTCATAGTATGTGGGGAACTGAGGGACCATTTCCCTGTGTACTGCAATGAAACCTTGATCAGCAACATCTCTTTGTGTCCTGATTTCAGTCAAAATAAAATCTGGATGTGTGGGCTGCAAAGGACCTGTGATCTGCTCCAGTACGTCTGGACAGGGAGATCAAATTTTAGGGGCCACCATGGAGCACAAATGCCATGCATCTAGACAAAAGTTTGATATAAGCATATAATCCAGCAGACCCAGATTTGTCCAGAAAGAATGATGTTTCCATTCTAATTTCCATGCTGGGATGCTAAGTGCATACATTATTTCCCAGGAAGCATTTCTTATCTTGTACTTTTTTGGCCTACTTAAAAGAGAGGATCAAGTGGTTTTTTCATCCTACTGATGATCTCCAAGCACTTCCTAAAGGCCTGCCCTCACTTGCTCTGTGTATCTAGTTTGTTAATCATTGATTTTTCTTTTCATTTGAAAATGAAGCAATAGATATAGAATGAAACTTGTAGTTTACCATGACACAGTGTTTGGGGGCTTTTTTGTGTTTCCCAGTACATCAAACCCAGAAAATAAATTAGGTTATATCTGAACAGATATTAGGATTCATTTCAGCAACTACACTGAAAGAAAAAATAAAAATCAACTATTGATTTCACTCTTATAGGAGCTTTTTTCTAAGTAGAAGGCTCAGATTTCTACTGGAAGTCTATTCTATTTGGACTGCCTAATGGTTTTGGATTCAAAGTAATTCCTAACTCGAGACACATTCAAGAGAAAAACAAAACCATCCTCTACTTTCTGTCCCCTGAAAATTACTGATCAGCAAAATCCAAAGCCATATATTTTCTTCAGTTTTAGAACTTTTGGAAAAGACCACAAACAATGAAGGGTTACATTTTGTTACATCGTTTCTAAGCTGCTTGCTTCAAGCATCAACAACTAGGTAGACATAATGACAATGCAACAAAGATGACAGTGCTACTAAAGATCAACAACAAATTTGACCAAGTCAGCTGAAACAATGGATTAAGTTACATGTGATGAGCTGTAGAAGGCAGAATGTGGAGATGAAAATGGAATCGGGCTGAAAAAATGAATACTGTGACAGAGAAGGCAACAAAAGCTTGGTACTAGATAAAGAAAAAAAAAATATTCAGGTGCACTTTATTGCAAGAAAACAACCAGTTAAATAACCAATCTAAGTTGCTACAGAACCATTGTTATATAATAATTTTAAATAATAATTTTAAACCTTTGTCTTCCAGAAGATGGTACCTAGGAATTAGAATTCATTATGAAACCCTGATGAAAAAAAGAAAGTGTAATTCATATTCAGTGCAGCTCTGAGTGTAGAGGTAGTAACAAGTACATTCATGTTCACAGAAGAAAGAAACTTTCAAGAAAAGACAGTGGCTACTGTCAGAAATAATTTTGTTCAGTTCTCATTTCAATGAGAAATGTTCTAAAAATATTTTAAATAGGAATACAGCACATGAGAAAAAAAAATGATCCATTTCTCTGAATTAAAACTAACCTATTTTGTTTTCTGAATAATCCCTGAGTCATACTCCTGTTGACAGAATGGACAGAGTTATTCACTGAAGTTGTTCAATTAATGAACATATATTCAAAGACATTACAGTCTACTCAATTTGAGAAAGAGGCGAAATTCACTGAATAAATTATTTCTTATGAATTATTCATCTATATCTAGTAAATATGCAATTCCCTCTAATTTTTAGTAAACACTATAACATTTGGTTTCCAAAAGGCATTAAGTAATCAGTCAACATATCAGCTGCTGTCATTTGTTCATTGAGGTCTGTAAGAGGTCTATGGGCAAATTTAGATAACTTTTGCCTCAAAGAAAGTGTATATTTATTAATTCAGAGAACTAGCATGTCCCTGAATTTATAGCTTGTCAATGTAACTAAAATCTTGCCTTTTTTCTAATAAATATAATTATTATAAATAATTAGAATCTTTGAGTCATAGAATCACAGAATGGTTTGGGTTGGAAGGGACCTTAAAGATCATTCAGTTCCAACCCCCCTGCCATGGGCAGGGACATCTGCCACTAGAGCAGGTTTGCTCAAAGTCCCATCCAGCCCGGCCTTGAACACTCCCAGGGACGGGGCATCCACAACTTCTCTGGGCAGCCTGTTCCAGTGCCTCACCACCCTTACAGGAAAGAATTTCTTCCTAAGATCTCATATAAATCTCCCCTCTTCCAATTTAAAACCATTACCCCTTGTCTTATCACTAGACTTCCTGACAAATAGTCCCTCTCCAGCTCTCCTATAGGCTCCCTTCAATTACCGGAAGGCTGCTAGAAGGTCTCCCTGGAGCCTTCTCTTGTCCAGGCTGAACAACCCCAGCTCTCTCAGCCTATCTTCAAGGAGTAGTGCTCCATCCCTCTAATCATCTTCATGGTCCTATGCTGGACCTGTTCCAACAGGTCTATGTCTTTCCTGTTGAGGACTCCAGAGCTGGATGCAGTACTCCAGGTGGGGTTTCACAAGCACAGTGCAGGGGCAGAGAATCACCTCCCGTGACCTGCTGGTCATGTTTCTTTTGATGCAGCCCAGGATATCGTTGGCTTTCTGGGCTGCCAGTGTGCACTGCCAGGTCATGTTGAGCTTCTCATCCACCATCACTCCCAAGTCCTTCTCCTCAGGGCTTCTCTCCAGCCTTTCTCCACCCAATCTGTATTTGTGCCTGGGATTGCCATATCCCAGGTGTAGGATCATCACTTGGCCTGGTTGAATTTCATGTGATTTGCATTAGCCCACTCTCCACCGAGTGGTCCATCCATTGAATCCATGACTTTCCAATTTTGAGAACAGGATGCTCTGCAGGACAGTGTTAAATGCTTTGCAGCAAAAATTAAAACTAAATTAAACAAACCAAGCAAATTTGTTACTTTGTTGTAAGAACTCCTCCAGTTTATGTAATTTACATATTTTAGAAAGCTCTTTGTATTTACTTTAAAAAAAAAAAACACAAAACTGTCAGTAAATAATAAGAGTCAGTGTAAAAATGAAAAATCAGAAAATCGTACAGCTGTCCACTTCAAATACTTGCTGGCTGCTTTTGGCAGTGCTGTAGGAATCTATCAAGATTATACAGAAACATCATAATGACCAAGCTCTTGCCCAATTTTAAAGAGTTTTTGACAAATAAACCAAGGAATTCGACACCTTTGAAAACCAAATATTCACACTGACAACTCATGATGGGTCTAAGGGACTCCTCATTGAAATTTCACTGCAAAGAACATAGTAGCATCTGGTAAAAAGCAAAGCATTTTAAGAACTTCTATACACACATCAGGGAACGAAGAGGTAGCGAAATACGCTGCATCTATAAAGATAGAAGGACCTATCTGAAAAGACACAGCAGTCTGGAAAATTTCCATACTCAGAACTTCAGTGAAACAAAAGAGAACTTCTACGTGAGAGGCTTTGTGAAATAGGCTTGTAATTTCATCTAATCTTGAGCATGAAAATGTGTCAGTAGGAAAACTTCATTTCTCTGGTGACATTCCTTGCTCAGTTATGCATTAATTACAATTATAAATTCTTAACTTGTAGCTATTAGATCTGGCAACATTATAATGCCCTGTACTTACCACATTTGTTTGTCCTTTCTCCCCCAGTTTCATCTGTTATCTGGTTTATCCTGGGATGTTCTTGAAGCTAAACGGGAAATCTGCCAACGGCTTGATTTCCTGGTGGAACATGGCAAAATTGAAATTACATGTTTTGCTAAGTGGCAACAATGTTTTCACTTTAAAACAACAGAATGTAATTTGTTCATTTCTTAGAACTATATAAGCAAAGTTTTACATTTTAACACGGGCTATGTCACTTCGATTCACTGAGAAGCAAAACTCTGGCATGGTATTAACTGTAGAAAGATGTCATATGCATTAGCCTATTCTGAAAACAAGATGCTCATATGACCTCTTGGCACCAGATAACTAATTAGCTTTGCCTGTTTGGGAATACTGACTCCGGCTCCAGTACTTATCTTGACTAATTACGTGTTTTCTCTCTTCTGTGCCAGTATCAATTGTGTAAGTTGAGGGCTTTCATAATGATGCTCTACACTGTCAAGGAACAGACTGATTGCAACAATCTAGAAGATGGATTTTTTGAAAATTAAAGCAACGTGGTGACTTCATATATAACTCATAGTACACGTTAAACTGGGTCATCATGTACAAAATATGTCAGATATTTGTCTTCAGCTATTCCTTTGCCCAGTCCTCTGCTTTCCAAACTTACCTGAAGCACTGAATGCCAGTCCCTAGTTCCTTTCAAGGGTGTGACCCACAGAGCTCTTTTCTCATACATCTGTGACTCCAGCCTCCCTTCCCTTCACCTCTAGAAGTCCGTCAGGAGTTGTTCCCTCTGTCTGTTCTTGTACAACCAAACCCATGTCGTTAGAACTATCCTGTGTGTCCTGAGTTGTTTCTGTCAAAGTGTGGGTGGGATGGAAAGTACTTGGGTAAGGATGGTCAATTGTTGCTGCTGAATGAGAAACTCTGAGTAAGGCTTCCTGCCCATGATGCTGCAGAGCAACAAAAAAGGATCAGTGAGGGCAGCAGCTACTGGAAGCATTCATTTTTACCCCTCATTTCCAAAGAAAACAGCCACAACCCTACTTACCCTGCTCTCTAGGTAAGAAGGCAGGGGCTCGCTACTTTGGTAGTGCTCACTCTGTGAATAAAATGACTGAGTCTTCTGGTACAGGCAGAACAAGCAGGAGAGCTGTGACTCCTTCAGTATAACACTGTCCTAGGAAAGGGCCTGATTTTTGTACACCCAAGGTCATCTCTGTACAGTGTTAATAATTACGTTTCTTCAGATTTGGATGTTGCAAAATGCAAGGTTAAATGGCATTTGTAAAAAGAAAACTCCCTTTGAAACATAGTTTTCCGTCCTTTTACTACTACGATGGAATATCGTTACACGTGTTTATATTCTGTCCCCACTTAAACTGTGAGTGACTTTTAACAGAATTAGACATGCTCATTCTGTCCCCCAAATTAGAGTCCTGCTTTAGTTTGGTTCTATCAGTTAAGTATGTTTCATTTATTTCCTGAACTCAGACCCGTAATTTTTTCTGTATATTCAGTCCAATTTAAATGCATCATAGGTGATACATAAAAAATGAGATTTGTCTATTAATAAATCAAGCTGAAGAGGTTCTTTATTCACCTTATTAGATGTCATGGCAACCTTTGGCATTAGTTTCAGATAAATGTTTTGCTACCATAACTTGCTTTTGCTTCTGACATTTTAGACAACATTTCCCTTTCAAAACTCACAGTCAGTGACCCAGAGTAAGTTCAGACACACAGTACCCAAGTAGGAATTGTCCTCACTTCGTGCAGGTCCACTGGCTTTACCCTTTAGTCAAACTGCAAAGCTGAATCCTGTTCAAATGACACACTTGGAAACATTTCAGTATGGTACTCTGAAAAATTTTACCTTATTGGGCCTTTACACAGGATTGAAAACATTGTGAATCAATATTATCCATTGCTATGTCCTGTTAAAACTGACTAATATTCTAATTGCTCATTGGCATCCATTTTAATGCTTCTTTTGTTCATACCTTGCATAGAGATCCAGACCAGAAAATTTAAAGTACAAATCTATAACTGTTAGCAACACAACCAATTGAAACATGTTAGAATATTAATTCTTTATGCGAGTTTAAATTTACTTCTGTTTATAGAGTAAGTCTTAAATCCCAAGTGAGAGGACACCAAACAAATATATTATTATCTCATGCAGAGAGTGCTTAATATTGAAAAGATGTAAAAAAAAGCACCTGAGTATAAGATCAGAGGAGTTTTTTGAGGGTGTGGGAACTAAATAGGCATATTAAAAAACAATTATTTCTGAGAATGTTGAAGTTTAACAAATGGAGTTCTTACTACTACTCAATATAATTATGTTACTAATTACCAATATTGTTTTATGGAAACAATGGAAAGGAAAAAAGATTCAAGAAGGACTTAAACATCTTCAAACTCTAAATTATATTAATTTGAAAAGAATGTCACTCTAAGAAACCCAGACACTTTTTTATTCTGATAAAAGATATGGAGAAAACATTTGAATATTTCTCTAAAGAAGAACTGGCTATGTTTTTACTTTTATAAAAGTGAACTTTGTCTACTGTTGGTCTGAAGTTCAATATCATTTTATGACTTAGACCAGACCAGGCAAGGATTTAATGTGTCAGCAATATGGGAGTCAATCATAATTCTGGGATTATGTTCCCAGTGTATGAAGAATGATCATATCAATACCAATAACATCAGTGACTTTTGTATCTAGTGGTGGTGCAGAGACTTGTGAGATCTAGGTCTTAAAAGTAGAGATAAGACAGCATCAACAGAAATGAAGTAGCCATGTTGCAATGATTGAAAGCTATTTGTAATTTCTACAAAATACTAATGTTTTCCACATTCACAAACTCCATTTCTCTAAAATCCATTATAGGTTAACACTTCACTTTTCTTCACCTGTTTTATTTTTCCTAACTGAAATCCAAATGAGCACAAGTTAAGATGAGCATGCAGCATAATCTGTTTTCTTTATTGTATGAACTAATTCACTAGGATGATCACATTTTCTTAAAATATGATAAACAGGGAGTTCTTAAGTACAGAATTTTTCATAAGAACAAATAATAGCTGTTGCTGCTAATGATTTGTAGCTGCCACTGGTGAAGACAAAAGATATCTTTGGACAGTACTATTGTGGATAAATTTAGATCTGATCGTAAAATACAGACATTACAAAGTTCCTGCATTACTTAGCACCCACATGATATCTTTCAGTGAGACAAGGAATTTGCTGCCTACTACTAAAACAGTACTGAAATGAGATGAGATCAAGAAAACTCAAGAATTTTTAATGTATTTGGGAATATTAAACTGAAGCTGAACTGCTACTTTTCATACAACATGTAGTTTAGTATAATAAATGGAATTTTAGAATAAAATCAGTAGTATTTGTTGAGTTTATCTATTGAAACAAAATAAATTAGCTAAACTACATAAAAGTTTTCTTATGAACAGATGAGTGGGATTCAGCTTCAGATTAACACACCTAAATGTAATTCCTGCCATGAGGGGAAATCACTTACCTAAATACAAGCATCTTATACTTTCTGGCATGCACTAGGCTATACATTACATTAGAGTAAAGCCATCAGGTACCACAGAATCACAACAGGGTAGGGTTTGTAAGGGACCTTTGGAGATCATGTAGTCCAAACCCCCTGCCAAAGCAGGGTCACCTACAGCAGGTTAGACAGGAACACATCCAAGTGGGTTTTGAATATTTCCAGAGAAGGAGACTCCACAACCTCTCTGGGCAGCCTGTTCTAGTGCACTGCGATGGTGCGATGAACGACTGCAGGCCTTTGTAGCAGGAGATGAAAAACAAGTGCAATACTGCCCCAGCACCAGAAAATGACATAAAATGTCCTGCTTTAGACAGCTGAATCCCATTCCTTGTGTGGAAATCCTCAACAGAGAGAAAAATAGGTCAGTTTAGTTATTTCCACTTGGATGTCTAGTGAGAACTGAGATGCTCGGGAGCACATAGCCTGGTTTCCCTATAAGGTTAGTTGAGTTTAAATCTTGCACTGGCTATTTATGGTAAACAACATCTATGGCATTAAAAAGCTGCTCAATCAAAAGAAGATATTACTAGTTGGCCAGTTGAGTAACTCTGGGGTCTACTCACTTTACTGACTGATGACTTGTCATTTGCATAGACTTATACATCTAGTACTGCTTGATATGTTTTACATATCTGAGAAGTTTATCTCAGTCTGGCAAACACGCCAGGACATACATTCAACTCACGAACCTCTGGAATGAGAACTGGAGGGGCACCACAAGTTCATCTATACATCGGTGCATCTCAGATGGCACTGGATGTCTATGTGTGAATAATTTAATCAGGAAGAAAAATTGTTGACTTATAACTATCCAAGAAACCTCATAAAACAATAAAACTATATTGCTCACAATTCTGTGTGCATGATTCCTTTTTTTTCTCCCTCTTTCCATGCATCACTTACATGAATTTTTTACTTGATATCTACCTCATGCTGCTATAATATATTTTGTTGCTCAAGTTCCTTTGCACAATTAAACTTAATCTTTCTTTCTTTGGCAACAAATGAGGAGATAAGAACTTCTTAGAATGGGGTGATATGACCACAGGAGACAATATTACAGCCACTTCTTACTCTTTGTTTCTGAGTGATCAGAATAGCTGTGAGACATTTTGCTTTATCTTTTGCTGTGCAGCCTGATTATAGTGTTGTTAGTGCACAGAAAAAAAAAAAGAAAAAAAAAAGAAAAAGAAAAAAAGTATAGGACAGCAAAGGAGAACCTGAACTTACATTAATGAGACTTCAGTTATATGGCTACCGAATTAACCTTGAGTAGGAGCAATAAGGGTAAGGCCAGAGAGATATCAAGCAGCTAATTGCATGCTTTTAAATCAGAGAATCACTACAAAACAAGACAGCTTTATTACACCTGGCCTACCCATCTCTTTGTAACTTACAGCATAGAGAGAAATGCAAAAATCTATAAAGGAATTAGCAATTGTCATGTAAGAATGATGTTTTTGGAATGGGTTGCTATAGGTTCTTTTAGAATGAGAAAATAAAGACACCCAAAAAGTATGTCAAAATTTTGAGAGTCTTAGGGTTGTACTTTTGTAGCCACGATGTCATTATGACTCAAGACACTTTCTTTTTGCATTATAAAACTGTTTTAAAACTAAATTTGTTTCAGTACATCAAAGCTAGCTTAGAAATTCGATATCTAATCATAAGCAATTATGCCCATATTCCTACATTCAAGCAAGTGACTCCCTTTTCAAGTTCAGAACCTTGTCGTAAAGTCTAACGTCCAAAATGTAAAAAGCAGTAGATTTGATAGGCATAAATGGGTCCAGTCTATCAGCCACTTAAGGAGAATTTGCTTCTTTGACCTCATGCTTCTTACAGATAGAGATTCTTAGCTTTGACTGAAACTAACTTGTGGCGGGGGCAAGGGGGAAGAGGAAAGATAATACCAAGTCCTGGTTTCAGCTGGGATAAAGTTAATTTTCTTTTAGTAGCTTCTGTGTCTTGTATTTAGTATGAGAATAATGCTGAAAACACATATTATTTTAGTTGTTGATAAGTAATGCTTACATTAGTCAAGCACTTTTACAGCTTCCCATAGAAGCTAAGAGAGCATAGACAGGACAAGCTGGCCAAAGGAATATTCAATGCCATGCACATTATGGTCAGTAAGTGGAGGTCAGACAAGGATCAGGAATCCATGATCACTGCTCAGGACAGGCTGGGCAACTGATCATTGAGTGGTGAAAGCTACTTAGGTTTGCATCACCTTATTTCATATATTCTTTTACCTTTATTATTGTTATTATTTTCCTCTTTCATTACTCTTTTATTCAACTGCCTTTAGCTCCCCTCATTTTCTCCCATTCTCCCTACCCTAATGGGGGGAGCAGCTGCACGGTTCTGGTTGCTAACTGGGGTTAAACCACAACACAGCAATATTCCAAAAATATCTGTGGTCCACTGCTTCTATTAAAAGAAGATGTCACTGGGATGCCGCCATATCCACTATTCTGTCTTGGCACGATAACATTGACCAACTGGAAGACAGAGAACTGAGTAGAGATATCTTGCTATTGTGAGGGCCCAAGACTTCTCAAGCTGAAAAGTCAGTTGACATACTGAAAATTCAGATATGCCTTCATACTTGCAAACATGGGAAACTGGTCAGGAATGTGAAATCTGGTGGTAGCTTCAGTTGCCAGTGATAATAAGATGGTGGAGTTCAGAATCATGACAAGAGGAAGCAAAAAGAAGGATAACAGCTCTGGACTTCGGGAGAACACTCTGTTCAAGGATCTGTCTGGGAGAACTTCACAGAATACACACTTGGAAAGAATCACAGAATCATGGAATGCTTTGAACTGGAAGGATGGAATCATTAGTGTGCACAAGAGTGGAATAAACTCTGAAAGACAATACGTTGGTATCTTGAGATTATTTAACCTTAGTGAGATAAACTATCAAATGCAAGTCACGCCTATAGGTGTGGAATATATTTTGGCTTTCAAATTCTAATTAGTCTTCTTTCAGAATAGAGGAGGAGCAATACATATAAATTTTGGTTTTCTGAGTTATATTTAGCTTTGTGATTTTTAAAAAATACTGTATATGGCAGCTGGTGTAGAAATTAAACTATGCAATTAGACAGCTGTTCAATTATAACAGAAACACCACAAAATATAAATGTACCTGGCATGTTTTTCAACAAGAATGAAAGAACTCCTGCCTACATATGTCTTATTCAGAACTTCTTTACCCACAAAGGATGAACTATCCTTCAAGAAGAATATATGACAAGACTGATGTGCAAATTAACTCTTTTTTTTTTTTTTGTTAATGCAAACTGGCTACCCTCCATAGAATTTTTCCAGTAAGAAATGCTTTTTCATTGATCCAGCAGGGTATCATCAGTGGTGGAAAACTTGCAGAGAAAAAAGAAATGCATGAGAAGAAATATTTACAAAGAGGAAACCTTTTATCCAGCAGGAAGATTATATGCTCCCCCGTACCTTTACATTTTTTGCATACACAGCCCAAAATGACCACTGCAATGGAAAAAGATGCCTAACTTTGATTTCATAATTAATTAAAAGATCAATGGCTGTTCCACACAGCTGGGTGTTAAGCTGTCCTAGAATCTAATTCCAGCCTTCTGATATACAGTTTGGATTTTTTTTTCCAAATGTCACATAAAACTGACCGAGTAAGTTTACAGAATACCTAATGAGAAAACACTACATCATTCTTAACACAGAGCACAAGCAAACAGTTTTATTCCTGTTTGTGCAGCTTAACCTTCTGCAAAAGTAATTAGATCTATAATTAAAAAGCTATTTGGAATGATTAAAACCCTGTTATCTAGTGGCATTTAAAGACAAATGCAAATGTCAGAAAGGATGACTTAATTAAAATTACTATTGAAAAGAAAAAAGTATATTAGTGTAAGGACTAGAGGATGTTATTTACAGAAATGTTACAATATGAGGTGAAGTTAGATGTTCAGAGGATATGGTGAAGGTTGAAATAATTTTATCTGGCATTTGGTAATGTGATCTGCTGCTATTCATGAATATATATTGTTATGTACATGCACAGATAGGTCCCTCAGTCCCTGTCTACAGTTTAGGAGCATAAGGGTTGCTCACAAGAATCCTATGTTTCATCTCTCTTTTTCAGCCTAGAGCAGTGCTGAAACACCAAGGTAGAACGCTTGAAAGAAGGTTATGCCAGCTAACAGCAGATCTACCCAGGAAAGTACAGGGATGCTTTTGGAATTTTTCCTTCCTTCCTTCCTTCCTTCCTTCCTTCTTTCCTTCTTTCCTTCCTCTCATGCCTTTTATACAATTAATATGTGGGACAAAGGAATAGTGAAGTAGTATCAAAAATTCTCTTTCGTAAAGTGGTTTTCCCCTAGTTAACCTTAACTGAACAGATTTAGTGTCATCATTTACAAAATTCACAATGCAGACACACCGAAGGAGGCGTGTTGATAGTAAGTGTAACTCAAATGACTTTTGAAAAGCTCTCTACAGCATTACTCTGTAGAATGTGTCCTCCTATGAAAGGACATTAAGAGCACTTCAGCAGACATACTGACAGTATGCGCTCTGTATCACCCCTGGGAGGAAGTTGTCTCCCTTCTCTGATGACAGAAGATGAGCCTAAAGAGACATGCTTAATCTGTAGTGTGAATGCCCTTTCTTCTGCCAACGGGACTACTGAATTTTTTTACCAGCCTAAATACAGAATCTTTATTGGAGATTCTGCTTTCAGAGCATGAAACTCTCTTCTTTTTATGTTATCCAACTAGTTACAACATAAAAGTGTAATAAAGCAAACATTGTTTTGCCTTCCCATCAATGACAAAACATACTCAGCCAAAACACCTGTGGCAATTAACACCCAGAAACATATATATGCATATATACATAAACATGCATATTTTAAGTCAGCAGGCTTGGTCCCAAATGACTGCATGTTTGAATGATGTCTGTAGTTAATTTCTGTATTTATCATTGTCACAATGAATTTTTTTAGATTACATTCAATATATGATTTAAATGGTTATTTTCCAACCTGCTTCTTAAAGGAAATGATACTGATTACTCGGCACATGCTCTTCACGTTGCATTGTTAAAGTACTATGGCCAGCAAAGATTAATTTTTGGTGCACATTCCCAAATGTTAACACAAGAGCCATCCAGGTTTTTACTACTTACTCAGAGGTAGCAACCTCTATTAATTCTCTGACATATTTTGACAAATCTCTGTTTATAAGGCTTATGTCTTTTCAACTTCATTATAAGGAGTTCAAGAGACACTTGATAAGGAATGGCTTTATGAAGAAAAAACCCTGTGAAATATGAATGATCAATTAACTCCAGTGCAGCATATCTATGTTTCTTCAAGAAATATTGCAGAAATGGTTCATTACTTCTCAAAACGTAAGATTCTCAAGAAAGAATTATAACTTATAAATGGTTTGAAAAAAATACAAATTTCTGACTTAAAAAAATAATTATATTTTAGACTGAAAATTTCAGGATTCGTTCTGTTCACTTTACAGGCCATAAGAAAGCAAAGCCAAAATTCCTTTGCATAAAAGACATCATCAATTACTCATAGTTCTACAGCAAACATTTTGTTATTGATTGAATTGCATAGTCTCTGAAGTATTTCTGTTGTCTTCAAAAATTTCAATACCTTTTTTTTTTTTTTTTTCTGTCTCACAGGCAACTGTGAGGGCAAGCTAACCTTTTTCCCAAATTTCTTATTTATAGAATACAGATGTGCACAAACACATACACATCCAGCCTTTGGCCCCACGATTTGTGGGGCAGATGAGGAAACAGAGGGCTGGGACACACACTCAGACCCTAGAGCACAACATCTACCAGTGCTCCCCAGTGTATGTACCCACAAAATCTGACCAAGCCCATGATGAAAGTATGGCGGAGTCTGCTACATAACCAAAAGTGTTTCACAATCTTTGTTTATCGGTTCTTTATTAGACCAAAATTATGCCTTTGCTATCATTTTACTGTACCAGTGTGTTTTCTAAGACTGAAAAAAATGTTTAAAACATATTTATGTTGTTCTAAAGCTACAGATACAGTGATTATCGTCCTGACAGATTTCTGGGTTTCTCACAACTGTCTGCAAATCTCGCTACACACTACTAAGCGTTTGTTTCCTAAAGTCACAGCTAGGAGTAGGACTCTGGGTCAAAAAGTAGTACTTTCTCATTGTTGACAGCAAAAAGCTTGCACTGGCTTTTTAGCATTAGGGATAAAATAGTGAGCATGGAAAAAGAGAAATTTTGGAAGTATTTTATCTATTAATATGTTTGTTTCATTCTGTTTTGGTTTTAATATGTTTAAGGCAGCATGAAGTAGTAACCTATTCACTAACTAGCTAACTTCTAATAGCAGAGAATCACTGTGCTGATAATATTTTTTGGATTTGCCTTCTTTGACTCCTCATGTACGTTGTCAGTTTGCCTTGGAAGCCCTTTGGAGCTGGGACTTAGATAATACTGTAACATAAATTGAATCATTTTAAAGTAGTAAATTAGTTAGCTAATTTCAGATCTCTCACCGAAAAAGGTCAGTGAAAGTGTTTCTCTTAATTTCTCTTTGCTGTGTTATTGAATAATTTGATTAAATTATTAGCATGTTAAATGTATTAGTGTTTACGTGCACCGAAGCCCTCTTTCTGCAAGTCTTTGTACAGAACACAGCAGGGAACACAATGTCATTAAATTTCAACCCCAGTGTGAGTTACTGCTTTATCTGAACATAAGAAAGGTTATGCTCTAGGCATAATCCTCTGCAGTGAGGTCTTGATTCAGAAACTCATTGCACAGTGCACAGTAAACAGAGAAAACATCAGAGCAAGTTCGCTTAATCTTCACGTGGGAGTAGGAGGTTAGAGAGAAAGCACTTGTAAATCTCAAAGTGCTTGTGCTTTTGCTCCCTTTGTCATGAAAAAACAAGGTGAAAAGAGGCAACAGGGAGTGGTTGAAATGTGGATGGAAAACCTTTGAAAATTATTTTCCACACGTGCAGGTGCTGGAGATTTCCTTCATTTGGCATCATTACTGCATGTAGAAAGGAGTCTGCTCCTTTCTTCCTAATCTGACACCTGCTCATCTTTTTTTTTTCCCTCTCCTTTTATGCAAACAGTTTTCCTTGATGATTGTGCATCTAAGTTTATGTTTTCTTTATGTGGGAAGGGCCTAAAATAATAAAAAAAAATAACACAACCACAGGAGCTGGATGGAATATTAGATGTATTACGCTGGTGCGTTGCTCATCCCAGGGTCCTGAGGGAATTGGCAGATGTAGTTGCTAAGTCATTCTCCATTATATTTGAAAAGTCATGGCTGGGCAAGCTTTTGTTTTTCCTTCACACTACAGTTGTTGACTTAGCTGAACTATTCTAAGTGTCTTTTCTTATTATTAGCCCTATAGACTTCCTAACAGTGAATCACAGGAATTATAAATCTTATTTATTCAATGTTTTTTAACATAATAGACATAATATACCCTCCTATGAATGTTACTGTATTGGTCATTGGTTTTCTATTTGTTTGACAGGCTTTTTGGTGTCCCCAAAAATATCAGGAGTTATCACCTCAAACTCTATATGGTTAGTTTGTTTATTTTCCTTGAATATGTGTATATTCACATGTGATAGGATAGTTAATTGCTAAACCAATAAAACTGACAGACCTCTATGTACTATATTTATCTTCAACTGCCATATTCAGAAGTAAAGGTAAGTTAGACTATAATTCATGTTGACTTAAGGGACAAGTAAGTTATTAAAGGCTTTCTGGTGACAAAAAGAAAAATGATCTGCTTCTAATTCATGATATAAATACATATATATGTATATATATATATGTATAAATGCGGCATTGTATGAAGAGCTCAGTATGGTACACACTATTGGACATTTAGAGCTATATCTGTGATGTAAATTCTTTGGAGTTCAGTGTTGCATTAAGGTTATTGCTCTTTATTTTCATTTCTACAGTTTCTCTGTGAAAATTTTCAATGATGTAATTAATCTTATCCCCGCTATTTGTTCTTTCTGGGAAAAAATAAGATATATGGGTTACCACAGCAGAAATAGGTTATTCTTTCAGTTATGGGAAAGGATATTGGTGAAGTTCTTTGGCTCTGATGACTCTTGCTTTAGCAGTTGAATTTCCATTTTGCATCTTCCTCTGCTACAAGTCATCTGCAACTCCTACCTCTATATGGGGAAGTGACCTCAGATCATGGGTCTGTTCTCTAAAGTATCTTCTAAATAGAGACAGAATCAGTGCATAACATGTCCTTGAAATGCATGTATTCATCTTTTTTTTACATAGATGAGTCAATTAATGAACAATTCCTTACAATTAGGAAAGTGAAGAAATTTGGTCAAATTCCTATTCTGGGATTTTAAATGCAATGTGTTCTCATCTGGCTTCTAGATAGTCAACAGTTTGTATGGCATTTGGAAGCAGACATATGTAAAGCCACATTAGAAAAAGACAAGGTAAGTTAATGAGAATTGTGATCTAGACCTATTTCAGAAAAATGTCTGTACTCAGAATCTGATGTTTAGGATGTTAAACCTTCTTTTAACTACTCTCTTCATGATTTTCATTACAGTGTCAAAACCCATAATAATAATAATAATAATAATAATAATAATAATAATAATAATAATGACCATCAGCAACAGATGACGTCTAAATCATCTCTTTTTGCCAACCAACCAAATTAATCCTAAATATAGTACCACTTCCATATGGTGCCCTCTTGATGTTCTGAGCTACATTCCAAATTTTCATTCAGTTAGACACTTAGTCACAAAATGATCCAATTGTAGGGATAGAGATGGATGACTGGAGATGCATGCTGATGAATGACTTAAAAAAAAGAAGATAACCACTTAAAATTATAGATGTGTGATGATGTATTCAAATTTTAAAAGAAGAAGACTTCAGAACCTAAATAAATTAAACATAGGCAGGTCATGAACTTGAAATCAACCAACTTATGATGGGGCTTCAGTTCTATATGAGTTGCAGTTAATGTTTTAGCTCCCTAAGTGACTTCTGCACAAATGCCTCATTTTCAATACAGGTGACTGTGATGAGGTGTAGGTGCTTGAACCACTGGAGCATTTGGTAGCATGCCCAAAGATTACTGGCATACTCAGGCTCCCTTCAGAATGTAGTAAGACCTGCCACTTGAAATCACAGCTTGAAGCTAAAAAGACAAACCCTCCTACCCTCCTGTCTGCTTCCTTTTTTTTGTATTAAGGTAATTAACCACCGTAGCCTAGTAAGCAAAACCTGATGAATAGGAGCCTTCATTCACTCTTTGACTCAACCCCAAAACATTGAAACTGACATTTTTCAGGAGGATGTTTAACTCAACAGGGATATGGGAACACTCTCCACTTTTTTCTTCCAATATTGAGTCATTAAGATGGTTATTCGAACTGTCCTGTTCTTTGTAGAAAGAAAGAGAGCAGTTTTCAGGCAGTCTGAAAACGTGATACCTGATCCCACCCAGAGGAAGGATGTGGGCTTAGCAAGGGGGTCAGTTCACCTTAGTGTAGCTGATCCAAGTGTCTCTCCTTATCCTCTGACTGGCTCTCTGATTAAATTCACAGAATCACAGAACAGTTGAAATCAGAAGGGAGCTCTGTAGGTCATCTGCTCCACAACCCCTGCTCAGGCAAGACCACCTAGAGCCTAGGACCACATCCAGATGGCTTTTGAATACCTTCACAACCTCTGGGCAACCTCTGCCAATGCTCCATCACCCTCACAGTAAAAGAGTGTATCCTGAAGTCCAGAGGGAAGTCTGTGTTTCAATTTGTGTTCATCACCTCTCATCCTGCCATTAAGCACCACGGAAAAAAAGCCTGGCTCCACTCTCTTCACATCTTCCCTTCAGGTATCTATGTACTTATTGCGATATATATGCACTATATATAATATAGTATGTGTATATATATATTGTTATGTACTTATTTTTTAATATTAAAATTAACACTAAGCCTTCTCTTCTCCAGGCTAACGAGTCCCACATCTCCATTTTTCTTTATAGGAAAGCTACTCCGCCCCCTTATCCCTTCACGGGACTCACTCCAGTGTGTCCGTGTCTCTCATACTGGAGCCCAGCACTGGACACAGTATGCCAGATGTGACAACAGCAGTGCTGAGTAGCTGGGAAGAATCACTTTGAAGGGTCATTTCTGTTGACCTGCTGGTAATATTTTGTCTAATGCAGCCCAGTCTATCATTAGCCTTGTTTGCGGCAAGGGCACATTGCTGGATCGCGTTCAAGTTCTCACATAGCCAGCAGTCCTCCTGTTACTATACAGCTCCTTCTTTTCTCATGACCTGTTTCCAAATGGCACACAGGGCCAGGTGCGCCAGGTTGTGTACAGGTGTTGAGGGCACCCGCAGGCTTTGCAGCCTCAAAAGTTTCCTGGGGGCTGACAGCTGGTGTACAAGGTCAGCTCTGCTACAGTGCAGCTGTGTCTTTGGATCAGGCTGTTGTGAAAACAGTTATGTTGTGAGAGAGAGCTCTCAGGAGCTCTTCTAGGGCCTCCTCACTTCTTTTGGGAGCTGCTCAGGTCCTTGCTTTTGCTCCCTGTCTGACTTCCCCTTACTGACCTGGCCCTGGACCTGTCTGGAGGTCTGAGCTGTGCCTGATCTGCTCTGTTATTCTTGCTGGGGTACCCTGGGGCTGCATCCCATGTGGGTGAGGGCATTGCAGCTCTCAGTATCCAAACCCTTCACTGGCTACCTTGCTTCTCCCTGACTCTAGGTTAGCCACCTCGATGGCAGAGTGATGATATTCTACACTCAGAGGGTTTTTATTTTTCCAGTCTTCTCTCCTTACTCCTCTGTTGCAAAGGATAGGGGCTACTGGACCTGCATCATGTTTAACAATCTTCTGAATGGCTCTGTTGTGCACTGGTCAGATGTTATAACACTGGAAGGACTTTAAGTGAACCAGATTCTTTTAAGAAATAAGATAACGAAATTGAAGAATATTTTATCTATTTTCATATTTGTTTGTTCACTGTTTACTGTGACAATGGTTATTGCTCTTTGTGAGAATTATTATATCTGCAAAAATAGTATTTGCAGAGGAGAATGTGCCTGAAATAGTGCTACTGAGCATAGCAGATTGCTTGTAAGAATGAATGTGACCTGTCAGTTTTAATGAAGTCAAACAGATATTCAACAACCTTGTCGAGATTTCACTTTTCCAGCTAGCTTTACTTTATTTCATATCCTTAAACATCTATAATATTGATTTACAATCCTCTGTCTACAACCAAACAAGATCCTTTTTTGTTCGGTTTGGGTTTTTTTACATTTTTTTTCCTCTCCTTTGTAAGTTCAGCATTCAAACTACTTGGCCACTGAAGACGTTTTATCCAGGAAGGAATCAGAGTTTATTGACAGAAATCTATATTTTTTTTCCTGCTTAAACAGATGGAAAATCTAGACACAATTGGTAAGTGCTACTAAGGCAGTCAGACAAAATCAGTTCTTGTCAGTTTGGCATATTACTCAACTTTCTTTGGCTGAGTAGCTAATGCTGTTGTACAGTCAAAAAAACTTGTTTAATAAGACAACCTAACTGCCATCTTTCTTAGATTTGGAGAAAAACATTATATGATCTGAGCGTAGTGAAAGAAAATACTTTTCACATCAGGTTTTATTAAAATTTTAATGCTTCACTGAAATCAGAGGATAATATGATATTATTCAACTTAGCATAAGAGCTTCTAAAATGGCATACCATTTTATCAGTGCAATATATATGATCCGGACCTAAAATGGACTGGCATCGGTTATTCCTAGAACAAGAAGCTGCTTTTCGCACTAGGAGATATAAGCTTCACTAGAAAAGTCCTGAACCTCCAGTCAAAGGCATTATTTCAATAACTACAGCAGGGGTAGCATTTTGCCATTTTATTTTGTAAGGATCCTCTATAATATATTATGATCAGGCAAACTTCTGCCTACCTTTAACATGGCTTTATTTATATGTGTTATTTCTCCCTCTCTCTGGGAATCCTATCAGACTGATCTCAAGGTTAACGTTCCTTCTTCCATTGAAGCAGATGCAGGAATATACTGTAGATGAAAGAAGGACAAAGGTGGCAAGGTTTGCACTGCAGGTTTTTTTTCTAAAGAAATCCTTACCGGTTATTCCACAAATACTCCCCCGGATGTATACAACTCTCATGTTTCTAGCGTCCAAATGTCAAAAGAATATTATTAGACTGATGTTGCTCCCTTGAAGGATATAACAAAAATCTTACTAGTGAAAACTAGTATATTTTCATGTTTCCATTTAGGGAATGTTTGTAAAATGGAGCCAACTGGTATAGATAAGAATTTGAGCTTAGGTTTCAGGGTATTGAATCAAAGAGGGCTTTATATTTCAGCTTTGTGTATTGTCTCTTCCAATTGAATATTGAGCAAATGTTTTCTGGAAGTCATCCTGCAGTTTATATCAAAGGAAAAGCAGTGTCTGGGTAGGTTTTACACAGAGCCTAGATATGTTCACATATTGGTTGAAGCTGTTCTTAGTTAAAGTTAAAGGCAATTCAGATATACTGGGACTCTTATAGATGAACTAACGTCTTATTAAATCATTACTCTCTTTTTATAGCACCTTCTGAAGCTTCAGAGACTTTCACTGAAGAAATTTGGAAGTGTCCCAAGTAGTGACTACCCAGTGAAGTACCAGAAGCAGTTTTCCAAAAAATTTTTAAGTTAGGAAGAGCACATCCCATTTCAGTTTAGGTTACTGAACTGTTCCAAGCCTGACTGGAAATATATCTGACAACTGCAGCTTTAGATATTCACAGATATCTCAGTATTCTCCAAAGAGCAGGAGCATTTGCAGCAGTGAAGGACACCCTTGCAGCATTAAATGCAGAGAGCTATTCCAGGAATAGTTCTTTCATAAAATTTTATTGGTGATCCTGGACTATGGATAGATGAAGTGATCATTTACACAGCTTGGGTACAAGAAAATAGCACTCCTCATTTCTCAGTACAAAAGACAATGGAACAGTCTTCAGAGGCACCATTTTGGTAAAAAAAAATTTAAAAAAAAAAAAAAAAAAAAAAAAAAAAAAGACAAACAAACTTCTGTTAACAAATGTCAACAAAGAAGTTTTAGTCTGCTATATCTGTTAAGAGTTATGTTTAGAGAATACTGTTTGTAGCTTGGTTGAATTTTCTACAAAAAAGTCAATTTCACATTAGGAATCATTTAAATTAAACGCATTTTTCAGTGACTAGTAGCTCTTATTTCCAAATGTCACACTGAAAATCAAATACTGAGGACAGAAGGCCCATGCCTACAGAATAATGGATTTTTCATGTATATTTCCAATAACATTTAACAGAAATCAATGTATATGTTGTTTAGAGACTGACAAAAATAATACGTTGTTCACACTTCAATGATAAAAATTATTTTTTTTCCAAAGATCAAAATAATTCTGTATTTATTTCTTTTGTTCAGAACATTATTTTATTCTCAGCTGTATACTGGAAAGCAAATTAAAATGTAAGGTGCATACGTACAGCTGCCAGAAGATTTCCGAATTTGGTGAAATGAATTCCTTATGCTAACAGTCAGTTAAAAGGAACATAAATCTAAATTTACAGTGGCTGACACCTGAGTCTTGGTGACGGATTCAATTTATATATGCTCTCCATGCATTTTATTACCATAAACTCCCTTTATAAAGGGCTTACCAGACAAAAGACAATCCCTTCTCTCTGACTTGGTAAACAGACATACCTAACTCCTCATGTCAATAACACTGGCCATGCCCATTGAAATTGCTATTCTCAGTATAATCACTGGCTTATGCTAAAAATCCATGCTTCTTTGTGATAACGCTTCTTGCAATTAAGCCATAAGGTATGATAGGATGTGTGTCATCTTGCCTCAGGTGGCCTATTAGGTTTAAAGCTGAAGGCCAAGTGGCACAGCCATCTGTGCATCGGTATATTGTTTCTGTCTGATACCTTCCCCCATGCCTCTACTCCAAGGACTTATCTTGGTTACCAAATGTCCCTGAGTAATATATATCTATAAAATAAAAAAAAATAAAATGGAAAGTGATGTATTAGACTTATAACAGCAATGCTCAGAGGTTGAATAGGCTTGACTTGTATGCATAAACATGCAGTCTTCTTCAACTATGTCCAGTTTTAAGGCCTTCAGACTTTAAATACAAAACGTGACATTTAATGCATATATAACATGAACTGTAACATCTCATTGGTTTCCATAATGCACCCAATAACATCAAAGGATTACAAACATCAAAGTACTATTGCACACATTGCAGAATTTGTGCATGTATATATAGTTTTATATAGAGAGAGGATATATGGATGAGACAGAAGAAATTTCTTTATTTACTCTTTTTTTCCTACTCATAATTACTCATCCTTATTCCCAAAATAAGCCACAAGAACGGAGTTCATCAAATGCAGGGAAGAATAAACAAAATTCCTCAGGAACAAGCACAACCTTCCAATGACTGAATCCCACACATTTTTTTGCTCCCAAGGAAAATGCATTAGCCGTGGAATGTGAGCCTCCCACAGCCTCAGTGAGTGTATTGACCACAAGGCTACTGTATGAGGAAACAATTCTGACTCTCAGTTCTGAAAAATAAAACTGCTTCTTGATCTTTCACAAGTACAAGTTGACAAGTAGAAGTTCCCAAGATCCAGATGTTGGGGAAATGCCAAAACTTTTTTATTTTGGTTCCCATGAATTAAAATATTTCATCCTTTGAGGTAAAATTAAAATCGTGCTCAGGACACAAAGATCTAATTCGTATACCTGAAAAATCTATGTATTTTCCTAGTAGGGGAAAAAATAATTTCATTTTACTGCACAAGTGAACATTTTAAAAGCACTTCACCAGCTTCCTGTTGTCTCTAAATTATACTTAGGGTTAAGTCAGGCCACTTGATTTTAAGCAACTAGTCTTTGGTATCAATGCACTACGCACAGAACAATCTTTTCTGTTTTGTTGATCTTATCATCCAAGGGAAGATGAAAAATCTGGTCCAGTTCATCCTTAGTAATCCTTTGAGCAGTTACATTTTCCCTTTTTACCTCAATAAATTAGTCCTGGTTCACCAAAATTCATTTATCGGAACTTTTTAATCAAATTTATGATTCTTACCACCAGAAAATACATTTCGTTTGAAAAACAGATGACTTTTTATGTTACAGTTTTTATTTTTTGTTATTTTTAGTCTTCTGTTGATCTTCATTCATAGACTGTTTTATCTGAAAAAACATAGAGATAGACAGAAATAAAAAAAGCTTCCAACAGTATATGGTGCAATGCTTATTTTAAAAAGCGATAGTAATCTCTATAGTCTGTTTTGATTCTGTGGGTTTCAGTCTTCAGCATTGACAACAAGAGCATTTAAACATCCTTAGAACAGAGAGCTGCTCCCATGTATGCTTCCCTGACATATTTCTCTCTTTTTTTCCCTGGTAGAAATAGCACCCAATCTCAAGTCAAATTTAATGACAAAATGTCATACATGAAGCTGTAAAAACTTAGCCAAAGGGACTTTTTTCCTTGCAAAATGTCAGAAATGAAAGACTGTAGCCTCAAATCTGATTTCCCGTTCACACCACCTGTCTCGTTCTTCTGACAAAAAATTCCCCAGCTAACAGAAACACTGTGAAACTTTTGTGAGTGTGCTTTGGGAATAAAAGACTGATAAAGACAGATAGAAACAGTTAATATCATCAACATTTTATTCAGGACACCAAAGAATAGTTTCTGAAGCCCTTGCTGTTTTGTTTGTCGAAAAGAAATGGAGTAAGGCACAAAATGTTACCTGTTGCAGTTCCTTCCTTGGCTATAGATCTCCCCAGGCAGCAGAGAATTTGTGCTGAAAAGAGCAAATCTGAAGCTTTGCTATTTGCCACTGGATTGTACAATGCTGCAAATGACAGTCTCACTGTTGCCTTTTTCTGCCTTGACCACATACCTCAAAGAAACAACCTGAAAAAGAACTGGGAGGGTTTTTTTTAAGAGATATACCTTAAGAAATAGTCTGTAAAAGTAAGAGTAAGCCCCTAAAAAGTCAGAAGCATCAGAAGTGAAGGCTGTTTGAAATGAACATCTGATAGATTCATTAAAGCTGCACTTTTACAGTAGGAAGACAGGAAAAACCCTTTGCAGTGCAGACCACCACCAACATTCCAGAGATAACAGAACAGAAGCCCCAGAGAATGTCAGCAATCATAGAAGAACAATAATTCTGGGAAGAAAGAAAGTTAGGACATGTTCGTGTCATAAGGTAACAAAAGTACAAGGTTACAGGAAGGTAACTCATGTTGACATAAATAATTTGATTGAAGTAGGGTATATATCCATCTTACAGACAATGGGAAACAAATCCTGGAATATCAACAACACCACTGCTTTGTTGTTAGGACTTAATGGCTCTGTGTGCAGAGACAGAATAAAATCTCCTTTTCTTTGCTTCTTTCCCAAAACTCCTTTCTCGATACTGTTTTTTTTCTCCATTTTTAATCGCTTCGGTAGCAATATAGTTTTAAAAATCCACCTTTTTGACTTTCCATACTTACGTCTCTTCAGAAAGTATAGCAGGAACACTGTTCTAGACTTGATGTCATTTCCACTCTAATACATGTTTGGGTTTTTGGCGGGAAAATAGGACATGTTCCGAACTTAACAGGTCAGGAAAGCAGGTGAAAATTAAGGAAAAAAAACCAATATTCACCTCTTTTCTTCAAAAACAGTTTTCAAGGGATTATCCTTCAGTTGAGTTTTGGAAAAGGACATCACAAAATCTGTAGAGATACAGCTCATGAGATTAGTAGACACAATATTATAATTTATATTTTGCAAAGGTCCATCAAAATCAAATCAGGACACAATTCAGTCTGCCTTTCAGTGATCCTCAGTGATATTTCTCCGCTGACCTTCAGGGAGGCATTCAACTCACTTAAATTTGGCTACCTCAAGTTAATTGTTTAAGCACTTATATAGCCAAAAAAGGAAGGGGGAGAGTGGGAAAAAAAAGGGGCAAGCATTTAAAGGACAACCATTCTTATCCTAAAAATGCGTAGGGTGTTTTGAGTCATCCTCTGATGAATCTTATGTCTGTTCATTCTGTCTTACTACTTAGCTATGGATATTTGCATCTTCTACTTTTATTTGATACTTTCAGCCGGGCAAAAAGAAGTTTCCCACAGAAAGACAGGAATGGGGAATTTTTGATGGTCTAATTCAGTATGAATGCTGATAATTTTTAATAGATAGGCTGGGAAGAGGGTGGCAGGCAAGTCAGAGTCCATGCATGGGTGAGCACAACTTTCTCAATCATAATGAAATGCAACAGGGTGGTGTTGGTAAGATGCGGATAGATCTCTGAAGATGACTTCAGAGTTAATTCTAATTATCTGTCCAGTGCTGAAATATCTCAAGAGAGCTAAAAGGAACTGATGGATCAGTGTTAACTGCATAGAATTGCAGTGCAATTGCAGTTACATTCATTTTCCCTTTCTAAATGAATAAGAAGGTTAAAATTGGGGGGGGAAAGGACAAATTAGCAAGTTTGCTTTTGGGAATGAGCTTTTATGCTTCATAATGTGATAAGAAATAGTACCAATAACAACTTACCCATGTACTACATCTGTATCTTGGTTTACTAAGGAACATTATCTTACAAAGTTTTACTTTATCAGATCTTAATTTTGGTAACAAAGCAAAACAAGAGCTGCTGCACTTTGTTTCTTGTGTTGCTTACAACTCAAGCAGTAAAGCTAAAAATGATGCATTTGGAAAAAATTGAATCTCTGAGTCACTCCAAGATACTAGAGCAAATTAAAGGAAAATTGGAAGAGCTAGAATTTTTTTCACATGACTGAATAGTTTCTTACAGAATAAATACAAGGCTGTTTGAGTGGAAAAAACACTGATTGCCAATTGACAGGAGAAAAGCTGTTCTGCTTTACATATAAATGAAACCAAGTAAATTTTTTTTTTAAAAAAAAAAAAAAGTGTATTTATATCACAGAAGCAGCTTGAAGTCTGGTTTAAAAAAATACAAACAAATAAAACCAACAAAAAGCTCAAAAGCAACTTTTGATCTAATTAACCTGTGTCCTGTTCAGTTTGTTACAGGGAAGGATTCTGTAAAAAGACAATTTACAGAATCTGAAATCAGTGTAAAGACTCCCAGTTTCACTAGTTTTTTGTCTAAGACTAAGGCTAAGGCTAAGGTTTTTGTTGTTTGGCTAAAGCCTTATTCAAACTCTACTAAAGAGTAAGAATCTGCCTTACCTTGCTGGTTTTCAGATGACATCTCCTAAAATACTGAAGTGATCTAAAACAGAAAGAGGAAAACGAATGTTCCTAAATGTCATCTCACCTGTGTTTTATCTGTGATACGTATTTCATTCTTAGCAGAATGCTTTATTTATTTATTTATTTGCCTTTGACATTGATTGAGATCTTATCTCTGCACTATTTTGTAAGTTTTCATGCTTTGAGCCTCCAACATTATCAAACACCTGTAGCTAATCAGTTACAATATGCTGCCATTTTCCTGAGACCAGTGCATTTGTCTTTGAGCTCCTTTGATACAATTACGTGTTTCTCTTGATCCATAATAGTAATGTTAGGAACATTCAAGTATGTGATTGTATTTGTGCAGACCTGCATTGTGAAATTGATAAAGAGCTATGCGCCTCTCTTTTCCATTCTTTGCTCTTCGCGCGTTGAGGATGATGTCTTGCTGAGTCTTTGTGATTATCATTACAATGTCAGTATGTTGTAATTCTGCAGTGATTTGAAAAGTTAGTGATCTGGCAAGTAGTTTAGAAGTAGAGAGAAGGAAGTGGTCCATTATCCCCCAGGCAGAGAAATTTTTCTAGTGCCTTTTTTTTTTCCTTTCCAAATTTCCACCATGCCACATCCTTTTACATCACGTTTTGCTGAATTATTCTAACGTATATCAAATCGTATCACATAAAATACAAGCTAATCTGACAAGACATGGGATAGCAGGATGAAATTTCCCAGAGCTTTTAATTTCATTTCTTTTTTTTTTACTTTTCATATGCTACCCCCAAACAAAGGCTGGTCAAAACCACCGTGCCATAAGCTGGGTCCATTTCACATTTAAAATTTTTCAAAAATTGAGAAGTTGCTGTTCAATCAGAATAGAGTTGACTTTCTCATCAGCAGATGGTACAGTGCTATGTTTTGTATTTGGGATAGGAGTGGTGTTAGTAAAACACTGATGGTTTTGGTCATTGCTAAGTAGTCAAAGACTTTTCTGCTGTTCACACTGCCCTAATATTGAGGGCTGGGAGTGCTAAAAAATTTGAGAGGAGATAGAGCTGGAACAACCAACCAAAGGGATATTACATAACATATGACATAATGCTCAGTGTATAAGGCTGGGAGAAGTAGAAGGAAGGGGGACAAGTTCAGAGTGACGACATTTGTCTTCCCAAGAAACCATTACACTAGAGTGAGCCCTGCTTTCCTGGAGAAGACTGAACACCTGCTGCTGATGTAAAGTGGTGAATTAAGCTTTGTTTTGCTTTGACTCTGCTTGCGGCGTTTGCTTTACCTGTTAAATTGTCTTTATCTCAATCAAAAAGATTTTTTGTCACTTTTACTCTTCTGATTCTCTTTCCTTTCTGAACTAGGGAAAGTGAGCAAGCAGCTATATGGTCTTAGCTGCCAGCTTCAGTTAAACCATAACAGTTGCCTTTGACAACCCTTGCATGCCTCATCATTAGAACTTCATCCCCTCTCAGGTGCTGATAATCTTGTAAGAAATTTACCTTTCACTCAAAAGTGCAAATCGAGGTTTTAATCTCTTAGTTTTAAAACTGCACTGCAGTAATCTTTTACTCATTCTCCCTCTTAGAATTGTCTGCCAGGATTTGTATTTTATTCCAGCAGTCAGTGAAATGAACCCAGAGCCTGATTTCAAAGATGTTCAACACACTCAGCATCTCCAAATAACATTTCTTATTGCGAATAAGGGTCCTGCTGCTTGTGAAGCCAATTTCCTAGTATATCTGCCCTTTCTTTTGGAAGTTTCTTTGGGTTTTACCACATAATGATTTGAAAGAGATTTTGCTATAAGATATTTATTTATGTCTTCATAACTGGCACAGAGAATACTTGCCTTTTTAGTAAGCCTATAGACATCAGTATTAGTGCATAGGGCTAGAGAATATTTCATCTAGGCTGAACAGAGTAGCTTACAAGCAATTTATGGCCTTAAATTCATTAAATGACACAAATCCACCAAATTTAAAATTTGTTTGTCTGGGCTTCCCATCTTGAAAAGAAAACTGCACAACATCCTGTAACTCATTGTAGCCAGCCAGGTAAAATAAACTCTTTCATGCAGCTGGGTTGTCACAAGGCACAAATTGATGTAGCTCAGGGATACTGAGATGGCAAAGACCAGCCTGTAATTAATCTGTAAATACATTTTAATTTGACCTCACAGAGATGTCAAAGATGCTTAGTGTCTCCCAGATTCCTATGGAGACAGTACTTCTAGGAAGCAGCTACAGATTTGTCACACTTCTAAGAAATAATGCAATATTTTTCTCTTTTCTGGAATACCTGGTATACGTCCCTGTTAGATCTGGAGATACCACTTCCTCCTCAGTTAACACATTACCAGGAAAATATCAGTAAAAATAAATTAAGCAGACTTGACCTAATCTAGTGCATTTTGAAAAACTTGCGCTGAGGGGAAAAAATTTATGAGAAAACAGAAGTTAAATAGTTGTTTGAAACATAGTGAATAAGTACAAACTAAAAGTCTTTTCACAAGTTTGGTTCCTCAAACTTGTTCAGGTCAAGCATCTGAAATTTCTTTCACAACCCAATAGATTTTAGGAGGGGTAGAACAGTAAGAATCTAATGCAGCTCATTTATATGTGAAAACTTACCTCTGTCAGAATATTCTAGTAAATACTTTTACCATCAGTAGCTCCACTCCATGTAGCAAATATCTCCACATACACCTAAATTCAAAAGTTAGTTAATAATGGTGGCTGTAAAATCAATAGGGCCTTGCTTCCCTTCAGCCAGACAGAAATATAAATACCAAATATCAGTGCATTTTTTCCACAGACTTGATTGGTCAACACACTTAAAATATTGGTCAATCACTAAAAATAAGTAAAAAAGAAACCCCAAAAGCCACTCCTCCCCATCTAGATGCTTCAGTGAGCTATATTACACTATGTTTAAAATAAAAAGGCCAGACATTCTGCTGAACCGATGTTCAGTCTTGCTGCCAATGTTCAAGTCATGGAATCTTCAAAGCTCTTTGCCCGTGAGATCAAAATGACTAATCTTCACTCCTCAAAAGATATAGAGCCTGCAATTTGTTGGGTTTTGAAACAGAAAAAAGTTAGTGTCTGTCCAAAGTGGTTTGACCATCTATAGCATTGGACAGAAAGAAGAGAGGGTGGCTGAGGGGATAGAGATGGCTACTTAGGTTTAGGTTGAGCACTTGGGCTATGAAGCTTGAAGAAATCCAATTTTTCAGTTCACCTCTTCCCCATTATTCAAAGGTCTCCAAGCGCTGCAATCTCTTTGGTTCATACTCCAGTGAAACCATGTTGAACTAAAACATGCATAGGCCAGAACTCAAAGAAGGAGTTACAGAAAAGGCTTACGAAAGAGCTTAAAAACACACTCATGTTCTCAGACATTGACTTGGGCTGCACTTCTCTCCGGTAGTTTTAATCTGTAAGCTGCACTGACATATTAGATGTTCCTACAGAAGTGAATGTGAAAATGCCATATTGAAATAGATCATGTATGTTCATATGCTTCTAAATCCTAGCCATTTGAAACATAAATTAGGTCTCTTCTCTGTGTTTGTTGAGCATTAATGTAGAAACCTGCAAAAAAGTGATGTTATGAAATGGTTATATACATCAACAGGTGCCACAAGTTTGGTTACCTGTACTGGTCCCTGCATAGCTGGGTTTTTCCAGTTTTGCTTCCTTGATAACAAGACCAAACCTGCTTTAAAACACTCCCACAGCAGAGGAAAAGGGCAAAGAGAAAGAAGCCCCCCACAGTTTTGGGCTGACGTGGAAGTTACTGGTGGGATACTGCTGGATAACCCCTACACGTATGTGACTCTTCACAGTGTACAAATGTTTCTATAAATTTCCTGATTAGGTTTTTTTAACATATCATAAAGCCTGATTACTCTTCACTTAAATCAGCAAAAATATTGATATTGATTCCACTGGAAACAGGTCAGGCTCATACATAATTCTTGATCCAAACCCAGAGAAGTGTAATTAAAGGGCAAGTTAGCAGCAAGGGAACTTGAGAAGACAAGGAGAATTGCAGAGTTTACAGATGGAGATCAAATGGATTTGCACCAGTAACACAACATTTTCTACAAGTGGTTTATTCTATGCTTCCTACATTCAGCTCTGGGGCAAATGATGGCAACTTCTTGCCTTCCTAAATATCTTTCAGATAATGCCAATATTGATGTGAAATTTACAATCAATAAAATAATTCATTGCATACCTCAATTTAATCTCACTTCCTACTGATTTACTTAGTTTTCGTAAGACTTTAAAATCTTACAGTGATTAAAGAGTAAGACTATTAGTGACTTCTAATGGGATTTACAGGTCTAAATAAATTTGGTTTTGGTTTTTTTTAATTAAAAAAATAAAAGTTTCTTCTCATATTTCTGTATTCCACATTCATGCAGCAATGATAAGCCTACTTTTTAGCCATTCAACTTGCTACATATCAGCCTATGAATTCAAACAACAAGACTGATGGTTTCGGAAATAATTAAAGAAGGTCTTTCTGTAAAGGAGATCTTTTCTATACCAATTTAATGAAATGCCTGCTTTGAACTGAGATTCGCAAGAGGTGTGCAAATGGCTTGAGAAGCCTTCATCTTAGCACTATTATGCATGATAGACTTGTAGGTAACTTGCCTGTTAGCATGTGTTTGTGTGTCTGTGTGAGCAGTTTTAAGTGTACAGGGGTAATTTAGCAGGCAAAGGATTTAAAAATGTAAGTGCTTATCAGCCAGGCTGGCAGAGCTGCTCCATTAGCAGGTTTTGGTGAGCTGCTGCTTTGAGATGTGATGTGGAGATGGATGAGCTCCAGAGTAACCATGCTTCCCACAGGCTACGGGAGCCAGCAGGACTGCCTGCCAAGCCCGCTAGGTTCATTAAGCTCAGTAGAACCCTGCAGGAAAAAAAACAATTTTTAAAATAGCTTTCAAAGGCTCCCCAGGTTTAAAAGTTCTGGATTCTTTTCCATCCTACCGTGGAGAGAAATCTTTGCTTCTAAAGCACAGTTTACACCCCCTGAATAAAGAGAGAGAAAATATCTTTTTGGTCTGAGGCACGTGAACTGGTATTTTTGTTAGAAGTAATCCATCCTATTCATTAGCTTTGCTCACCTTATTCTTGAATAGAGACTTATAAGTGACTAAAAGGTAGTCACTTTGTCAAAAAAATCTGTTTCCCTCTGCAGTTCCAGAGATGCTTAAAATCCACATCTTGAAATGTCAGGGGCATATGTTTTAACCACCATATTTTTGGGTGTGTTGAGAGCTTAGGCTTTTATTCTTGTTGATGTTGTTGGGGTGGGGCTAGGAAGGGGTTATCAGCCTGTTGCCAGGATAGGAACAGGGTATAAAAAGTCTTCAAATTCACAAAATCTGTCATCTGAAGTACAAATATCTTTCCTGCCTTCTTACTGTATTATCAATATTATTTCTTCCCTTTCTTTCACTGCAACAAGGTAAGGTAAACACTTAAGCTTTTCAGAGACTAAATAGAAATACGGATGTGATTTTGTTGTGCTGAGTAGTCTTTCAGTTTTACTTCAAGGACGATGCAGTTCTATGAATTACCCGATGCCTTCAAAGGAAAGAAAAATTTCATTGAACACCTCAGGTAAAAAAAAAGATTAAAATCTTATTAGTAGTTCTAGACCTCGGTTTCAATGCTACAGTGATGGTCTTTGTGCCTTAGGAATTGTTCATGTGCATCAGACTGAAATGGCTGAAAACTTTAAAATGTGCAGGTACTGTTAAAATTCAGTCACTGGAACTCCAACTGGTTTATGCATGCAAACTTACTGTTTGAACACTGGGGGTATTGCTGTATGCTACCACTTGCTGTACAGTAGATAGCATTTTCACAGCTGTTACGAAGTCCCCTATTTCTCAGATGACAGGACATTTCCTCTCACTCGTGTCTCTTGACGCCACTTCATTCTTTCATTGCCTCCTGCTGAGTCTGTCAACCCCAGCCAGCTGATAAAATCTTGACTCATTTAATACTTCCTGTATGCTGGGATTTATACATACCTGCATGACAGTAGAGGAAGACCTGTACATGCTCTTTGAAAACTTCCAAATTGCCACTCATAACCCAAAAAAATCCAAACCAAAACCAAAACCAAAGCCCCCTTCCCCCATTTTCTTTTTTTTTTAAAAAAAATCTTTCGTGACAACTTTTAAAAGATATTTTTATTTTATTTTTAGGATTTGAATTGGCTAAATAGGTAAAAAGTTGATTTAAAAATCCCATTGGCTTTAAGATAACTTTTTTTCCTATAACACATTGACCATCCAAAACAGTCACAAGATGTGAGATTTTATGAATTTCAATGAAAAAATATCTGTCTGGCAAAAGCAACACAATCACATATGTGAGTTGGCTTTACTTAAATTTCTTTTTGTAGAAGGACTAATTAATATGCAAAAAACCTCCAAATAAGTAATGGAAATATCAAATTGAGATGACCTATGATACAGCTCTCATATGAAATCACAATACCTGGTAATCCTGAGGGGGGAGGGTGGGGAAAAAAACCCTGTGTGGTGATATTGAACCTTGTCACTGGACATGGATCCTTGGGTTTGTTGACCTCTCAAAAACAGTAAAAAGAGTTGTTGACCAAAAGTATCAGATATAGAGTCTAAAAAATTTACACACTTACTTTCAGCCCTTTACTTAAACTGCCAGTTTCTGAGAGCAACTGCGAGTGAAGAGCTTGGCACTGCTAAAGTTAATTTGGTTTTAACAAAAA
>VXBW01003432.1:147274-309245 GCA_013400375.1 Thinocorus orbignyianus | reverse complement strand
GTTTAAAAAAAAAAAAAAAAAAAAAAAAAAAAAAAAAAAAAAAAAAAAAAAAAAAAAAAAAAAAAAAAAAAAAAAAAAAAAAAAAAAAAAAAAAAAGGAAAAAAAAAAAAAAAAAAGGAAAAAAACCAAACCACCGCAACCAAAACCGAAACCCAATTAGCCACTTTCAGGGCAGTAAAATCCCATTTAGAACTTTAAATTATAAAGAAACTAATAAAAGCATAATTAAAAGAACAAGTCACTCAGGAAAATGTGACTCACCATGCTTAAAGCACTACTGGAAGATGCTGAGATGTTACAATGATGACAGTGGCACAAGAAGCTGTATAGCACCATAACAGGATTGATGTTCAAAGCCATGTGTGGGCAACGGGTCACATGGTGCCCATTAGCGTCACTGAGAATTTTGCAGTGAAAGCCCCCTGCATTTTTGAAGGTGTACTTTTAAATGTTTAATACAACACTTACAAGCAAAATTCAGCACAAACACAGGGAGTCTATGCTAATTCTCTGTACCTTCACCATCCTTATTGTGCTTTCGTTTGTAGGAGTTAAGGCTTCTGTACCAGGCCAGACCTTTTGTCTCATCACACTTGTCTTAGTCTGATGGATTTGTCTGAACTTTGGATACTTTAATATAGCATGTACTTATTGAATGACAGAACAAGTGTGTGCTTGCAGAGATACTGTTTCATCAGTGGGAGCTTCTGCTTAAATATCCTGCCTTATGAAAGAGCTTGACAGCTGTCAGGTCAGACACTGAGAGTGCAAGGAGTGAAATCAAAGCCATCTTCCTGTTCTTCTTTTTCTCCATAGAATCTGTCTGAGCAAATACCTCTTTAAATTTCTGCATACAGTACCCGTAAGAAGCTATTCTTGCAGCACATAATTTTATCCAAACTGAGTGAAAAAGCATTGGACTTCCAGAATTCTCGGTTTTGTGCTGTAAGTAAAATTCCACTTCGGGGCTCAGCGTGATGTGAGGGATAATGTCATCTTAGCTAAGTGTATACAACACGAGTCTTCATGAAGCTCTGTGAAAGCTGATGCTTATGTGTGTGAGACATAAACCCCACTGGAGTGAACTGGGTCTCTTAAGGATGCCTTGATTTACTGGCGTGCTGCAACTTGCAGGATTAGAGTCAGTTCATGAGAGAAAAATACAGGGTGGGATATGTTCCTCTAATGACAAGAAGAGAAGAATTTAAGCATGCTGGCAGGACTAACAGGTAAATAGCTAACAAGGTTTAAATTAATTTAATTTAATTTTTCCCTTCAAAAAGGGAAAAAAAAGGAAGACCCGGGGAACTACAGGCCACTCAGTCTGACATCTGTGCCCAGCAAGATCATAGAGCAGACCCTCGTGGAATCTGGAGGCATATGGACAAAAAGAAGGTAATTTGTGACAGTCAACATGACTTTTCAATCAAAAGTAGTAATGTACAGCTGGATAATAGACACCGGAAGATTTGTGTCAGATTCTTTGGCTTTGAGCAGAATACTGGAGGGATTAAAATCTGACTGACTCTACTTATATATTCAATAAAAAAGCAATTTATTTTTTTTACCTGTCAGGAGGGGATACCAGAAAGAAAATAAAAGAAAAAGAAGGAGGAAGAAGCTGTTCATGCTTTATTTACCCACAATGTTTTGTTCTGAAGATCATGATGGTTTTTATAACTTTCATTTAACTTAGGCGGAAAGGGTAAATATCACACAATTGTAAACAAATATAAAAGAAATTAATACTGTATATAGATAAAACGTAAATATATAGTTAGAAACTGAGTGTGATGACTGTAAGTAAAAAACATTATTCTTGCAATATGCAGGAGGTTTACTGATGAATAGAAAATTTTGATTAGACTTTGAAGTTTTCAGATCAGTCTTAAAATCTTGAAAGATTAAGGATACCAAAGAAAGAGACCCAATAATCATTGGGATTCTGGACTACATCTCACAGGAAAGATCTAGAATTTACAATTCATAAAATATTTTCAATTTACTGATCAAAAAACTTCACCAGTCTTCTGCCTGCCCAGTTGTAAGCAGAATGATTCAGGAAAACAAGCAATAGTTTTTATGCTGTGGATGTAACTGGTAACAGAAAGGAACCAAAACAGCCAGCTAAGTGGAGCTCAGAGTCTGAATCAATGCCAGACACCACATAAAGTTCCTCTGCTGTGGCCATGCCCAAAACATAACTGGCTGCCTGACATTTGGAAAAAGAAGTGAAGGTTGCAAGAAACTCCATCAAGAATCCAGCTGCAGAGAATTCTTCACATGTCGGAAGACAATGCGCAGTATGAAGAAAGGGCTGCGAACAATACAGTTAGAACAGAGAAACTTTTCATGGCATTCATGGAATTCATTTCAACAGAAGATGAATGGGCTACTACTCTGGAAACAAATGGAGGATTTATTAATTAGGTAGGAAAAGGGTCCAGTGGAAAATATGGTAGCCAAAGCCATGATTAGCACTGGCAGAGCAACCGTGGGCAATATTTAAGGCACATGGATAGAAGAGTACTTAGACAGAAGAATAGGTTACAAATACTAAGGTTCTACCCCACAATGAAGCACATCAGCCAAATGTGCTAGTAGTTAATAAGGAAGAGGAAAGGAAGAGAAGAAATAACTCTCAAGTGTATTAGAAGGGTCTCCAGATTCATCAGGGAGGACACTGCACTGAAATAATTAAGAAACTGTTAAGGAATATCTTCCAGGGGAAAGAAAAATTCCTAAAGGAGCAGAAAATAGACCTGAAAAAAAAACCCAAAACAGTTACCTCAAATGATTCTTGGGATTACAGAGTAGGAAAGATAACAAGAACAGAAAAATGAACACATGTAATGCCTGGGAGCAGGAAGACATGTTTGGCCAACAAGTTGTCAATGTCCTTTTCTTTTAGGAAGAAAAGTGAGCAAGTCAGACTTATTTANTTCTGAGAAGAGGTGGAGTTCAAAACCAAGTCTGACAGAAGCCATTGGATTGTGTCCCATGTTATCTCAGGAAGACCATCAGGCAGAACACAGGCTACTCATGCAGGGAGTAAGCTAAAAAGCTAGAAAAAAATATACATGGAGTGTAAGGTCGTGTGTGGAAATTGATGGCTGTCCAAACTATGGGCATAATTATGCTGCCTCACAAAGACATCCAGCAAATACATGGCTCAAATCTTATTACAGACCTTAAAGAATTTCCATCTTTAACTAAAGAATCCCAAGAAACCCAGCAGGACTCTAGGATTTCTTGCCACCTGACAGTTGTCCATTTTGAAATCTTCAACAGCGCTACTCTAGCTGTTGTTATTTAAAGAAACTCTTTTCATCTGGGTTATTTCTAAGCACCTCACTCGTTATACCATTTCTGATATGACAGTAGCTTCCATTTAACACATTAGCCATCAAATCTAGATTAAAACTTGTATTTTAGTATTACACAGTTTATAATTTTATCAGTGTTGATTCAGGATGACATTTAAGATATTCCAGCAAGCACCTCTTTCAAAGACAAAACTATGTGTATAAACGATTTAAAAATATGTGTGTGTATATATGTATAATTATTAAGACTGTAAGAAAGAATCAATTTATTTGCAGTCAGGTCAGAATGTAAATGAGGTTGAGAGCATGATGTTGACAACCCTAAGTGGCAAAATTTGAAGCAGCAAAGAACATTATGTCATAAGACTGATTTTAAAACAATCACATTAAAAACATGCTATTTAGCAGATACATTCTTAAGATTCTTTTTATTTGTCTTTTTTTTCAGCATTATTATTATTATTTCAGCATTTTCACCATTTCTTTGGATGAAGAAGTTATAACTAAAGGGTTTTTCCAAGAGCTCAGTAAATAGAAAGATACCAAAATGATAATACCCAATTAAACATTGGTGTAAAATATATTTTCATAGTCAAAACCATCCATCCTGAATCTTCACGCTAGGGTCAATAATTTTTTCTGAGAATTTGCAATGCTGATTTAATGTTCCTACAAAAAGGAAAAGCAATTAATGTCTGTGTTAACATCTAATACAACTCTAAGCATGTCTGTTGTGAGACTGGATGCTTCCATAAGCTTCAGCAAACTCAAACAGTTGACTTTCTCTGTTTATGTAGTCAACAAAGAGCTCTATTCCCTTCCCTCCTGCCAAACTTGACTACTAATTGCTTTCCGAACATTTACACATTGTCAGAAGTTGTATCAGACTGAAGATGGAGCAATTATTTTCTACAGGTTATTTTCAAGGAAACCTTACAGAGAAATGTCATCCATTAAAGCAGCATGGAGTTTTTTCTCAGCACCACAGGGACTGCTGAAAAAACACCTGAAGTGCACACAGTGGCGTTTTTCCACATGTCAGGCCCAGAAGCACTCAAGGCTTTAGATAATATTTAAGAAGGAAGAACGAAGAAAATAAAACCTTTTGGCACAGTTTGCATACACAGACGAGAGACACAGTGACCACAGAAAATGCTATTTTTAAAAGTATTTTTCATCTCATGAATGAGCTGAGCAAACTGTGTTGAATTTCAGTAACACTGTGTGATATGTGCTACTGAACTTAAATTAAAGAGCCATTTGCTGTTTTAACTCCATAATTTATTGTGAGGCCACAATCGATTCTTAATCCGTTCTGAGCCCAATAAAAATGAGTATCAGAGTCTGAACAAGAGAGCACCAGTAGGTATTTATAAGTAAGACATCTCGAGCCTACGGAATTCACTGTAGTCCCGCAGCACTTTATTACGGTCCCCACAATGCACTGGGGACAGCCGTGGGGAGAGATCAGAGTAGACTCTGGGCAATGTAGTCCAGAAGAAAAACATGCCCGCAGGGTTGATTGAAAACACACCTCCATAACTGTTCTAGAAGAAAAAAATATTCTTTACCCACATAAAAAGTATATATACAAATAGCTCTTCTGTTCCAGGGAAGATGGAAAAACTATGTGTATAAAGAAAGCCTTAAATAGTCAAAAAGTAGAAGTGGTCATTTTGAATCAAGAATAATTTCTTCAATTTTACTTATTTATTTATCACATAAAAACCAACTGGCTACTGATATTTAAAAAGAAGATCAGGGACTTTTTTTTAGGTTATTTTCTAAGATTTCTGTATATGTGGTGTCCATTCTGCATTTATATTTGAGCCATAACTGTAAAATAAGACCATTTTTGTGCCCTTTGTCCATGTATTTTCAAAGGCAATTGCACTCCATTATGTGGAAAAGAAGTCCTGCAGTTTCATTGGTTTCTTACATTGTGAAAGGAGCAAAATGTATTGAAAAGACTTGTGAATCATAACTCCCTGGTGATTGACATTCAAACACCAGCACCATATATGAAATGACGACTGTAAGTTTCAATACCTTTTTGACCACAGGAACCTGGCCTTTATCGCTTTTATAACTGTGTACTACATTCTTACCATCAATATTTCATGGAGAGAGATTTTTCATTCAAACATCCATTCTGATTTTGAAGCAAGATGAGTGTTCAAAATTTCAGGCAGTGAAATAAAGCTTAAAATATTTAATCAATTGATCACAAACCTTTATTTTACTGTATTCACAGAATTCACAGGGATGAAATTGATGACCTTTCTTTGAATAATATTTCCCATTAAAACATCTTCCATCTTCATCTATATGCCAATTGAAGAAACGGAGGGTTCAAGTACAGGTGGGCTAAGAAAAGGGGGGGCTCAAGGAATGAATGAAGAACATTCATGTATGGAATTCAAATGAATGAAAAACAACAGAATGGAAACTTATGTTTTGTATTTCGCATCAGATTACACACTGCACATACGAAGGTAAGAGGTGAGGGCATTACTTAATATGTTTAGTGATGCTTTCCTCAGTCAAACTACTTCCAGACTAATTTAGAAGTCAGGCTTCAAGTTTCATAGGTGTGAATTAAATGCAGGTCCAACGATCTTGACAAAATATCACTCAAAAAAACCCCAACCCCAAACAAAAAAAAAAACAAACTATGTTACTGAAATTTGGGCTACCATGACACAATTTTTTTTTTATTTCTGAAAAATTTTAGTAGTGCATGTGAACTTGGCTGAGGTTTCCCCTTTCTTCCTCTGAGGAGTACCTGCTGCCTGCCTGCATAAAGAACATGCACAAATTAGTACTGCTCTGGGAAGTACCAGCCAAAAGCCCCAGGGAACAGGGAGCATATTTTAAGTTGATGGGGCTGAAAGTATCATAGCGTATCTCTGGAAGAAAATCAAGGGGTTTGGTGGTGATGCTGGCAAGTTGACTGGTGCTCTGAGTCTTTCTTCTTGCCATTTGAAAGATAATCAAACTTAGCACTACAGCAACCTTTCACCAGCCCCAGCTTCACTCTGAAAGCTTTGGGGTGGACTGTCAAATACACAAATTCCTCTAAACTTAAATGTTAGTTAAAAGGCTGACAGGATACTCAAATCCTTTTGAGGCAGAATGGGAGTTAGGTAACTAACTACCAATTTATTTATTTTTTTCTAAAATCTGTTGCTAGGCTTATCTCAAACAACTCCCATTCCCTAGATGATAGTGGAGCTACAGCAGGGGAAAAAAAAGTAGAAGAGGCAAGAGTTGTTTCACTTTGGTATAAAATATGGTGCAGACTAGCAAGATAATGAAAATATTATTGTCTCATCAAGAACAACAAAAGGTACCTGATTTAAGTGGGAGGGGGGAGAAGGTGGAGGGAAGGGGGAGAAGGAGTGGAGGGGAGGGAAGAGGGGAAGAAGCATCTTTTTATAATATTATGCTCATGAGAGGTTTTTCTTGTAAAAGTCATTTCTTCATTAAAACTGTAATTGAAAAGGGACATGCTGTTCAACAAGTTCACTGTTTTATATATGCCATAGAAATCCCGCGACGTGTCTAAAAATGAAATTCATGTTAATCACTGACGTCCTAATCCTCCTGATACAAGATCTATATTGAGGGATATGTTCTCTTCTGAAACACCAGAATCAACTCTGAAAATGAGATTTTAGATTAGCTCTTTAGATAGTCTTCTCATAGGCTCATCCATATGAAATTTGCTGTGCTTTCACAGCATCTGGGGATAAAGAGCTTCTCACAGTGCCCACATTTGTCATACATGGTTAGAAAGCTAAGGTACCATTCATACACTTCACTTTGTAGTTCTTCTGAAAACATCAATCACAATCTGCCACCCTTTGCTACAGTGATTGGACAAGTCACTGTTCTGAACACAGCATAAACCTCAAGGTCATTTTTCCCTAATTATTTTGGTCTACTCTAGAAACTACATAACAAGTTCATGAAAAGGTTTGTGAAAAAGTCAGGCTTTTAGAAAGAGACATTTTGCTGTCTTTACTTCCTACACATTGCTCTTCATTTGTTCTTTTGACGGCATTTTACAGCAAGCTGCAGATTTCAGTAATATATCTGCATTAGAATTTCATCAAAACTGCCATGTATATGTGTTTCACTGCAAGTAGTAAGGGTACAAGGGCCCACTTTATTTTCTATTCCTTGCACTCAACATTCTTTTGAAAGGAATTTTTGATACAGGGTTTCTCTTCACGTTTCACAGTGACAATACAGGCAACAAGAATGTGCAATATATGGAAGGGTCTTTCAGAACGTAATCTGTGACGATGAGGGAACATCACAAATATATGCAAAAGATGGTCAAACCAATGAACTAGGTTCCTTTTCCAAGGAACAAGTTGATCTAGCAAAATACAAATCTTTCACTCCATAAAAAGGAACAAAGTATACTGGATTGACCAGAAAATTCATACCATTCAAAATTTCTTAGTCATGTCAAATTAATTCTATCCAAGCGTTACAAAGTAGAAATAGATTCAATAGCTTTTCTGTTGTTGTTGTTGTTGTTTGTTGTTTTCATATATCTATCTTAAGTAAATACTTTTGCACTCTTTTCAGGCAGAATAGAAATGTGAATAATAAAATGCAAATGTACTTCCAAAATGTTTTGCACCTTCAGTATTACATTTGTAAAATCTGTATTCTCTTAATCACTTCCTCAGCAGGCCTGCAAAAAGTATAAGGCTCTACTTTTTCCACAAATGTAAAAATCTAATCAAATATAAAAATATAAACTGTGCACTGCATGGATCCTGTCTTTTTTGTAGTTTAAAGGATCAACTTCAACAAATTTCAGCCCCGTTTTGGCAGGATTTAGAAGCTAACACTCTCATACACCTTTCAGAAACATAATAGCATGTTGCTTTACAGATGTTCAAGGGAAACTGCCAACACCTGGGAATAAACAGATTTTTCTTCGTTAAATATAATAGAGACTATGTACAAGTATAGACAGTTTGCATCCCTCTAGAGAAAGAAATGAGAAGAAATTCACCCATGGCAGAGGACTGAGGTTAAACTAGTAAATTGCAATTTTATTTTCTTTTACTCTTCAGCTGCATTCAGTTTATTGTAAAATCATTACTATGAGGTCTTTAACTGAATGAGTTGAATCCTTGAACTGGATTGAGGTTGACAGGTAGGTAGAACTGGAATCTCTTATGCTTTGCTTTGGTAAAAGAAGTCCCAAGCCAACAACAACAACAACAACAACAACAACAACAAACCAACTTAAACCCTTTAGTTCCCTCAATTTCTTTTTCTTTTCCTTTAGAGAAAGTGATAAACACAGTTCTACCATCTTACATAATTTCTTGGGAACAGTGACCATACTGACCATAAATCCCAGACTGAGAGATTAATGTTAAACTTCCTCAAAGACAGTAAAAGATTTATGCAAAAACAGTGTCACGTTCTCATCAGTGACCCTAACAGTCTCAGAGCTCTTTTTATTGTTCTACTCAGGCCTTACAGATGAACATTCATTCTCAGCCTCCAGTCTTGCTCTGTGTTGTGCCATGGAAGGCAGACTGCTCCTTCACAGAGGTCTGTGGCTTCAGGGATTGTTCCTCTTTGCGCTTCACCTCAGAAACCAGTTTGGAAAGCCAGCCCTAGCCCGAGCTGCTTAGTTAGCTTTTTCTGCCATGTGTTTTCCTCTATGACCATCCGAGCCAAGGAAGCTGATTTTCCGTGGGCTGCGGGTAATATTTTCCCCATGATGGCTCAATGGCATAAGAAAATTCCCAAGCAAACATAGTCATCGTGTAGGATGTATGTGACTGACACAGGCCCTAAATGGTTCATTCCATATAGCCACGTTCAAATAGATCCAGCTTGTAAAGAGTACTAGTGAAAGAAGATCAAAAAGTCAGAGTTCAAACTTGTGTATGTTAAAAACAACCTTTTAAAATTATAAATTGCCTTGCAAAGAGACTGGAAATTTCCAGGAGATATATTTGTATGCATAATAAGTAGTACACGCTAAACAGTGTGCCTCATTCATATTCCTAACACCAGGGAAAGTTTTCTTTTCTGTTTGCACAGTCATATGTTATTATTCCTGGGTGGGTTTTATAAAATGAAAACTGGAAAACACACAGTGTAAAAAAAAAAATGAACTCTTGCTCTCCAGAGTAAAATCAGAGGAGCATAGTGGACATTTAAGGTCAGAATTCTTATATTAGCAAAATAACCCGTGTTTTGTCTCTGCTGGTCAATTTAAAGACAAATGCAGGAATTTCAATTTATCCTAGGCCAGAACAATCCAATATAAATGTTCATTAAACAGTAAATTTCCTCCTTTCCATGTAGCCAAGTTAATTTATCCTGAGTTTAGGAGAACTTATACTCTTATCTTTCCACATTCCTCCTTTCTTTACCTCATCATGAGTATTTAATAGCTCCACTTCAGGGGGTCACAGGGCATAAGACCATAAGAAGATAAGCATAGCAAAGAAGAAAGGAACTGAGTTAAACAGGAGCTCAGAGTTTTATCGAGGGACTAGCAATCCATCTTGCTTCACAGATCACAGCCAGGGGTAGATATTTTTCTTTCAGAATGACACATGTATGTGGTTGAAATAACTCATTCGAAAGTTGTTCCCCCTGATCTAATCTCAATTGGAAAAGGGCATTGTTCAACCTGCTGCCGCACAAAGCACACCAACAAAATCCCTCTGATTCAGAATGATCACTGCTTTTGCCATCTCTTGTCCTAAGATGACTATACTTCAGATTTTGTCTATGGAAGAATCTTCTTACAAGAAAGACATTCAAGCTCACACTTAAGTTTTCAAACACTCTTAAACCATAATGGTCAAGCTTAAAATTAAGCCTTAAAGGTCAGATTTTCAAAGGAATCAATGTAAGTTAGGGATCTTACCTTATTAAGCATTATTTGAAAATTCCACCTGTGCATTTTGGCAGCTAATTTTTTATCTGTGAGGATCTAGACTTAATTATTTTCCTGCTCATGGATGACCTCAGAAAGTCTAGTGGTTAATTGTTTTCCTGATTTAGGGCACAAGCATTGTGACCCCTACATGATACTGAAGCATTCTGGCAAAGCTAAGGACACTTTTGTGGATTTATGATGTTTAAAATGTAAATGTCAAATTTATTATAGAGGTCTAGGGCCTGCAAAGGAGGTAAATAGCTGTAGCTCCTTCAATTGTGGTAGAAATGCATTGATTTTCATGAGTTGAAAGTCTGACTCAAACCCTTTAAAGCTGAATTAATTATCAATGTATTTGCTAACTGTGAGAATTTCACACAACTGTCTATACAACTGCAGCACATCTCGACATTTAGCTTTGCCATAAGTGTTGCTATTAAAAAATATGTATGCATGGTAGACCTGCTTCCCTGCTGACTAGCTTATATGTAATAAGACATTCTGAAGGCAGGGGGAGGAACATGAGGTAAATCAGCATTCGTAATTTCACATGGAAGAGAAGCAACTGAGTTAGAATAGCCTTCAATCAAACAATAACTCTGTTATTAATCATCATCAATTTTGGGGGGAGAATATTAATCCAATTCTTTTTAATCTAGCTGTTACACTTGCCCCACAAGAAATGTTATGCAATGGCTTTGCACAGATATGGAAATGCAGAAATGTCCCCAGGCTTTCCGGCTGCAGCTCTGAATTCCGTTGGAAGTTGCTGGTTTGCAATCTGTGGCTCTGTCCTCTCCTTGTGCTTGCCCCCTTGGGAAGAAACAATCTGGGTTTCCATGGCACTAATGCACCTGCACAGCTTTAGTGGGACCTGATTCTTCAAACGGATGAGCATATGAGGAGCTGAGAGGATCCAGTAGCTTATACAGTAGCTTAGCCCTGTGTGAAGTCAGGGGACCTTAAAAAAAGTAAAAGAAAATGTGCTATTCTATATGGTGTAAATTGATGTACATCTCCGGGAATCCATGAGGTACACACTAGCTGGACCAGAAGCTTTTGTGCTGGTGAATNCCAACCAACCAAAAACAAACAAACCTGAAAAAAAAGACCACTTAATTGCCAACTGAAGCTAATGAAGTTTAACGCATGGTGGCTAAATCCTAAATGACGTACAGCTCTCAGTTTTATACCATGTAATCCCCATCCTCAGCAAATTAAGCAGGAGATCATGGGAGTAGAATAGGATCCTCAGGAACGGCTTTTCCTGGCCGAGGCCTGGCCTGATGTTGTAGAATCAGCACTTAGAAAATCACCTTCTGTTCGTAGGTGGACCCTAAGAAACACCTTCAGCAAGCTGATTTCCATTGCAATTCTAAGCCAAGTCTTCATTTGTTCCATCTTGGTTAGTTCAAACCCAGACATCTCCATCCTCAGAGGGAGAGTGAGTTCATAGGCACTATGGCCCTTTGGCACTATGGCCCTCTGTAGATGGAACTGGGAATTTTTAGGGCAGTGTAAATGATCCCGATTCTTGCTTGCCTCAGAAAGTCACACATGAGCACTCAGGGTAGTTACTTTTAAAACACCTGTTAAACTTCTGAGTCTGTTCTCTAATCAGTCTTCTACTTCATAAGACAATAAAAACTAAAGAAACAAATGAACTTTTTCATTTTCTTTTTCTTTTCTTACTAAGACAGCAATGAATGCAGAACAACTGAGCACTTCTCTACTGGGTTCCTGATTTTAATTCTGAGAAGCCATGTGACAATTATTGACAATAAAATGAAAAGAACACTTGCATATTAGTATCATTATGGACAAATAATAACACACTAGCCTTAAGGACTCAGTAATGCAGCCAAACGGGTTGAAGAAAGACTTTACACATCAAAAGGAATTATCTAAGTGTTCTTGATCCTCTGCAGACTCAGTGTAAAAGAAAAACAGAAAGTACCCACTAACATAGTCTGGCTAAAATATTATAAGTGTCATCAGGTACATGAACCTTGTTGGGTCATCTGGCATACTGGAGATACAAAATTAACCACATGAAACAGAGCATGTGGAAATTCTCAGCAGTCTCTGCCTTCTAGCTATAAACTTCTTAACAGCTTCATCAGTCTCCAGCTCCTTTGGACACAAACATTATTCAAAATTGTAGCTTTTCATTTTAAACAATATTGCCACATAAAAATTCAAAGTGTGACTTGCAAACAGGAAGACAAAAGAAGTTTCTCCAAATCTATCATTAAGTATGAAAACTGTTGACACTTCCATAAATTCCCTTTTCCAACTAGAGGGAAGAAGAGAAGAGACCACTTATTCCTGATTTTTACAGGGTTTGCAATTCACAGTGCCGCCTAAAGCCAGCAAAGCAATGAAGGAAATACGTCCAGTGTTGCAGGATTTTAATGGAAGTACTCGAACCTCCTCCTGCTCTTTGCTTTCTTATGAATGAAAGAAGAAAAAAGTAGAAGAACAAAGGCAGCTGAACCGTTCTCCATGCTGGACTGATCCAGTGGTTCACTCACCCTTTATGTCCATTTACATTCAGCATGAATTACAGTAGCCATCCTGGCCACCATAAAGCTACCTGCACCCGGAGCAAAGAAACAGCTCTGGAGCTGGTAAAAACCCTGATGAAAAATATAGTGTGATGAACTTTAAAACTTTAAGCTCCTTCATTCATTGTCCAACACACCTAGAGTTCCCTACATCTCAATATATTTCAATTTTAATTCAAGGGTTTAAAACACCTCTGGAAGACTAAATAAAAGTGGTAAGTACAAATAATGGGTGGAGTGGGATTGTCTCACTCACCACTGACATATGGGACCACTTGGCCTGAAGGGAAGGTGTTCTGCCTCAGAAAACAGCTCTTCATGAAACCAGCAGGTCTCATTGTACTAATTTGAGGGAAGTCTTCATTTTTACTGCTTTCAAGTTCAGTCTTCAGTAGCATCTGTTTGAATAAAAGAAAGAACACTATGCTTTTCCTTTCCAGCTGCATAAAAAAATAATTCTTTGCAAACTGTAATTGCAGTTTGTTAGCTCAAAATGTTTATGAAAAACAGCAACAGTAAAAGGCAAGAAAATTCAGGTATGGAGGAGGAAATGAGTTATTTGTTTCTTGCTTGCTGTTAGCTGTTCTGCATGTGAACATAGCTGCTCCCTGATTCACACCAAGGACATATATTAAGAAATCTACATTTTAATGGATTGTGTTCAACATTATTCCTTATTAAATAAACCTAAGATCTCGATGTGTAATGAAAATTATGTTTTCTTTATGTTGTGCTTATTAAAACTGATTAAGGATTCAGACAGAGAAAGCTACGCAATAAGCATATGATCTGGATTTCTGGCATATTTACTCCCCTTTCCTGCCTTTTCTCTTTTTTAGCTATGTATTAAAAACATGGGGATACATCCCAAAGTCTTTAGTCAATTTTGGTTTAGTCTTCAAACTGTTTTCCTTATCACTATGTAGATAGCTACTGTATTTCTCTGAATGAATCTTTAAGGTCCAGAAAGTTAAATAGATCAATGTTTTCTTATCTCTGGAAATTTCCATATGTTGATGTTTAGAACTACTGTGAATGTTTAGGAAAAATTTTAGCAACAAGTATTCATTAAATATTAGCTTACAGGACTTGGTCCTGTTAAAATAACTTAGTATTGCTATAACAACATGATTGTAATTGTAGTAATATAGTAGTAACAATACTATAGTAAGAGAAAAGAGAAATACCATCTTATGGTTCCACTGACATTGTAAACCAAGTAAACTTTATGACGTTGTTTTCTGGGGGGGGGGGGGGGAGAGGCCACAAAATTTTTTTTTTTTTTTATTATTGTCCAACAGGTCCATTAAAACTCTGTTCCAAATTCTGATCCAGTTCAAGTCAAAAGTAATGCTAACATTGGCTTGCAAGAGTTCAAGATTTTACTTGAAAAATTTTCACAAAAGCATTCTAATCTGAATGCTAAACATGATTATGGTTATACTAGGCAATAACATTTCAAGATTCTTTTTACTAGTAAAGTATTAGTAAATTATTTCATAGACAAGTCTTTTGGTGATATGTCTGGTTCCAGCTGATGCAGTAAGACATTGTCAGTCTCCACTATAAAGGGCTGGGGTTTGTGGTTGGGGTTTTTTTCCCCGTTTCCCTTCCCCAGTGTGCAGCCAGGTGATAGAACATTCTCAGCTGGAGAAAGTATGCATTTTCCCGAGTAGTCTAAGCAGCCTCTCTATTTGCATAATGGTGCCAGCCCAGTGCTTTGGAATAAGAATGAGCTATGTTTCATTTCTGAAAGCATGCAGGAAAGGTACTAATAATGCCCTGCAGAAACACATAATGTGATTTTTATGAATCACACCTAGCAACTTATTGTGAGTTTGCACCAGATGGATTTCTCATTAGGTTTCAGCTAATTTAGGAGCCTCTCTACACTAAGAGATGTCCATGTAAAGCCTGATGAAAAATACATGGGATGATCAAGTGCCAGGTGGTTCCAACAACACTTGTAATTTGTTGAGTATTTCAGAAGACCCAGGAGCAAGACCTTTACAGCAAGTGGATCTCTTTTGCTCAGGGAGTTTTGTACTACTTTTCTGTTTTACAAGCTTTCCTGCTGGTTGTGTAGGTAATCACTGATAAGTTCCTAAAGTGTTTCCCTAGAGAAATCTGCTGTCCTCCCCACAGAAGAATATAAGCCCCTTCAATAAAGGGACTCGGTACAGTTGCAGATTGATAGATGAGCAACATCATGTTTATTTCAAGACATATTGATCCAGTATGATAAAATCAAATAAGTCATCTTTTTTCAGTTTACTAGTATCCTTTCAAAGCATGGGACCAAAAAAACAGCTTTACAGCATTTAATATTTACTGCATACGCACAGTGTTTCCAACAAAGTCTGCAAGAGCATTTATCAGTTTCTAATTGTAGCCAATTTAGCAGGTTTTTTGTCTACTTTCCTCACACTATAAAAAATAACTTCTATTTTTAACTCTGGGTAATTTCTTTTCTAGTCTGATACTTCACATGTGGTCCTATTTTAATCTTATTACTCTGCTACTTTCTAAATTACTATTAAATCCCAATATGCAATTAATATACTTCTAAGTAAATTACTTGCCTTCAAAATACAAATTTCCCTTGGTGTTTCAACACAGGAGCATCTTAAATGTATAAAGATGACAAAGAACTCCAGTGCCCAAATTATCAGACTACAGGTGATATGCACAGTATTAAAAGCGCAGCATTTATAGTTATATTTTACTCTGAATGGAGCAATAAAAAGTGGCTGGCATCATCAAACCTAAGAGTTATTGTGAACATGAAGTGAGTTTTGAAACCTTGAGACAGAGAGTAACCACAATTCCATTAAAGTAGGGAATTGAGTCAAAGACGTTCCCATTACTACTGCGCTGATACAACAAAATGAAATATGGAGCTATTTCCACACACCTCTGCCATGATGAATGACGATATAAACACAGATGTACCCAGAAAAACACAAAGCGTTTGAGTTTTATGCCAGATAGAAGTTATGGGAAAACTCCAATTCTGTTACGTTAGAAGTTAAAAAATAAGAAAGGGTGATATAAATATTCACCAGAATGTTCTAAATCGAATGCAAGAGATGGTTAAGTTGAAGCTGAAGGTGTGTATTGTTCTGCAAAGACCCAGAATACAGGTACAGAAGTCTGAGGGAAATTACTGTCTGAGGGAAATTACCTACTACACCAGCTGGTGGCATTACTTAACCATTTCACTTCCCAACCAGAACTGGTTTAACATTGTTAATGCTCTATTAAAATAAATGCTCTATTAAAATAATGCTCTATTAAAACTTGGATATTACAGTTATTCAGGGGAATGGTTATGCAGATTAATGTTGATTAACTTAAGAATGGGAGAAATAGCACAAAATCTCAAGTTAATTTAATGTTAAACCTGCAAAATTGAGCTTGCTGAGAAAAATGAGCATTTAAAGTAAAAGGCTTTTCCTCAGGCATTAGCTTGACCATATTACAAACAATATCGTATATAAAGATTGCATTTCTGATATTAAAAAAAAATCTATTTCAATTTAAATTTAATTGGAAACATGAGGAAGAAAGCCAGTCACATTACTATTCATTGATTCATTGATTGTAATGCCTGAAGAAACCCATTTTGATCATTTGTACTAACATCACAGGACACCAAGCTCTGTGCAATGACGCCTACATCAGGTTCTACAGTTTATAATTGAGTATTATAGGTATTATTCTGTATAAATCTAGGTTATTCTGTGTCTTCCAAAAACACCTCTAAAGTTCTCAAGTGATGAAGACATATTCCAAATTATTAATGTGATCCTATTATTATTATTCATTCAGCACTCAGAGGGCCAGGCTGAACTTTAAACTTGACTGTGCCGAGCAGAGTACAAGCATGCTCCAAAAATCCAATCTCTGTTTCAAAGAGAAGATTGGCATCAAGTGGCAGAGAAAATAGAGGCATGAGAATTGCCTGAAGGTCAGAAGCAGGATTGGAAATAGGGAATTCTGCTCTTGTGTCCTAGCTACAGAATTACATTGCCATGAAGCAGAGTCATTTTCTCTCAAATGTTACACTTTTCTAACTATTTTTTCTTCCCCAATTGACTGACTCTTCTGTTCTTTTTCAAACAAAATTTAGTTTATTAATGTCAGTTTTTCTCTCCCCCCCAAATTATGTTGCTGTGGTTCTGTTTTAAAAAATAACAACAAAAATATGAAAACTATGCAGATAATGGGCAGTCCTAGCAATCTGGGATGGTAGGTTGGGCAAATGCTAACCTCAAAGGTACATTTACTGGAGGCCCAGCCTCCACAATTAATATTGCTTGGTGAGGTCCGTATCAATGACAACAGAGAAGCACAGTCTGACAGGTTTTTTTGCCTTCATCAGCTTTGTGGCTGCATCAGGACCTGGAATTAGTTGACAAATTAGCTACACTGGTCCTGTTCCTGTCCTCAGTGTCATCTTTCAATGAGACATTCATAAACCTGCATATCATACCTCCACCTCATACATCAGTCACATGGAGCCAGCCTGTAACAGTTCTCCCAACAAGAAATAGTTCAGCCTAAATTGTATTTTTATAACAAAAAAAAATCATTAATAAGTCATTATATACACTGTGCGAGGAAGGAAGGGAGAGAAGAATAATCACATTTATTTCAATTAGTCATATTTGTATGACATGAAAAGATTGTGCTGAAACATAATAAGGCCTGACAAAAGGCAGCCCAGTGCACAGGCAGCAGGTTCCAGTGAGGGAAGTATGTCCAGGTCTCCCTCTTGGTTACAGGCACAAGTTATGGCAATTCTTGGGGGTCTGTCTACGCAACAACTATCACTGTATGACATGTGTGCATCTATGTGGTTCCCCCTGGAGCTACACGTCTGGGGACACATGAGAACTCTCAAAATCACAGAATATGGCTGTTGGCCTTTTTTTTTTTTTTTTCCTATAAAGAGATTTCAGTTCTGCAGGTTTGTTTGGGTTGGGTTTTTTTGTTTGCCTGGGGTTTGTTTGTTTTGGTTTGCTTTTGGTTGATTTCTTTCTTTTGTATTTTATTTTCCTGTGGAAAACAATGACCAGATCATTTTGCAAAAAAAATAAAATAAAATTAAAAAAAAAAAAGACAATTGCTGATGCTTGTTACAGTGGAACAAAGGTGAACAAAATAAACTTAAAATTGCAACCAGCAGAAGTCTGTATTGTTATGATTCTAAGGGGCAGCACAGAAAATGTTATCATAACTAGTTGAAACAATTATATTAATGAAGACTTGAATTAATAATCACAAATTGATACAGAATAAACTTTTCTCATTTCAGACGTTTAGATATCTGACCACAGCAAAGTAAAACTGGCCAATGTGCCACATTTAATTATTTTCTTATTCCTATATCACAAGTAAAGAATGTAAGTTAAATACATTATTACCTTAAACAGACTAAATGAATACTTAAGGCATAGGTAAATTATTTTTAAAGGCCTAGAGACTAGTAAGCAAGTAAAAGAATTTGCAGAAATTGTGTATTTTGTCAAAACTGGACTGGAAAGCAAACAATGAAGAACTGAAGGTAAATCAATCATCTGGTTCCGAATTGAAGGGTTTTAGGGTGTGACATTCCATGTGGTATATTGTGCATGTATATCTGTACTCACAGATATCTCTGTGTGGATGTGTCTGTGTGTAAGCACAACTGAAATAGATTTTCTTTATAGAACACAACACGTGTGAGCAGAGAGTAGTCAATTCAGATACGAGAAGTTTCATTTATCTATACTAAGTACACAAAAAATTGATTATTTCTTCAATTTCTAGAATAGTGAAATTCTGAGCCTGCAACTTCCATGGTACCTAAATACAGATGGAAAATGAATGTTCTGTTTTGGGGTAAACTTAAGACTGTTGAATTCAGTGGGCCCAAGACTCCATAATCAGTTTTCAGGTCTACCTCAGGCTGGTGTTTTATAGTAGTTAATGTCTGAGATGATTGAATTGAAAAGCAATTCTACTTTAACTCATAATTCATGTGGGATTTTATGCACATCCATTTTTAACAAACAGAAACCAATAACATAGTATCTTATTATTTCGTAAAGTGTAGCATGTGTTAAGAGAGCAACTAAACAGATTTCCAAGACTTCAGGTGGGAAAAAAATATGGCTATTAGCAAGGGATTTCAGAACTTTCCATTACTTTCCATTATAATCCAGTTAAACTCCGTGCAAATAAATGAAATGACCTTTACGGCAACTGACTATGAACAGCATCTGTTCCTTAGCTCTTTAGAGTATTGGCATTTTTTACTTTGATTTTCCTTCCAGTTATATGTAGGAAACTTACACTCTCTCTCTCTCTCTTTCTGCCTCCACCTTCCCCCCGACATAACGAATGTAACGAAAACTGAGTTCATGTGGTCCCTTACTTTCCTCATTTGTGGAGAGTGAATGTGTATTGATCAGTAACAGCAGCTGCAGAGGCAATGGATCGGGTCTCCAAGAAGTGTAAATCAGGTGTATGTCAATTTAAGTCAATAAAACTATTACAGATATATAACAGCTGGAAAGCATTATTGTATTTTTTAAATTATTACAAAGATATCAGAAGTTATTTCTAAAATAATATAATGGATAAACAATAGCTACACAGTACTTAGAATTTAATTTGTGTCAAAATCTGGCTTGCAAATTAACTTAGTGGTTTTCTTTGATATTGATGAGTTTTGGGGTATAATAGCTCCTTTCCTGTAAGTGTTTATCTAAAATTAGCAGCTGGATGCAAGAGAACCTCAGCATGTAATGATTTAAGAGTACATACATATAGTATTTTTTCTAAAAAATTTATATTTATTTTATACTGAAAATGTGATAGATTTTCTGGCATTTACATTATTTAAAATGTCCTCTAGAGTACAAAGTCTAATTTTGCTGATATAACAAAGCAAAATGAATATGAAAATAGTGTTAAGGGGAGGTTTGAGGGTGTAATGCCCTCAAATTTTCAGTCTACCTGAAAATTGTGTTGACATCATGATGCTCATTAACAAAAATAGGACAAAACAATATTTTTTTCCTTTGAAATGCTACCTCTAAAATTGATTGTTAATGCAGTACAGAAAAAAATTTGGATTTTCGTCTTCCCTTTTCCAGTTCTAGATATTGAAATGTCTTCCAGGTAACCACAACTAATTTAACAATGGTGGTCTTTTTTCTGTAACATTATAAATCAATAACACTTTTCATAATGAACAGTGCCTTTCAGATAAGCTGTTTGTTATAAAACTGATAAAAGTACATGTTACTGAGAAAGAGAGAATGTAATAAAATACTTTTCAAATGTAAAACCTTACAAATTTTCTTCTAGGCAAGTATGTACAGGATTGTCAGAATGTCAGAATTCTTAGCTGTAGGCAAAACAAGTAGCATGTTCTGTTTTAACAGCAGTGGTATACACCATCTAGGCAATCAATTATAATTGACATTTTGTTGGGAGTATCCATAGGGTAGAGGATGAGCACTTTCCATTGTCAGTTACTAATCAATTCCTTCTGTAAATCTAACTCAGAGATCGTATTTCTGTTCTAACTTTCTTTTAGATGCAAACAGCTAGCTATAATTAGAATGAAGCAGCAATCCTAATTATTGCCTCCCATTATTAATGCAGTAGTTATTTGGTTCACTTTCATGTCAGTGGCCACGCTTTCAGTGGTGTGATGAAAGTGTAGACTTTTACAAGAACATAAAAACTTTCAGAATTTGACTGTGTAATGACACAATGCAGTTTCTATAAAATGACAAAAAATCAGGGTTTTTCAGCTATGCTTCAGATCAGTAGTGTCAGTTTGAACAAGCCCCACAGAGAAAAATATTCAAACATAAATGTCAATGAAGTAATTCTGGGCACTGCTGTAACTTTCTGTTAGGGACTTTGGTGCCTGCATTTAGACATTCAAGTTTGAAAATGTTGTCTTTAACCTCCAGCTATTTTAAACTCACATTTCATCTGAGTTTGGCTCCACAGAAGTAAATAGGATTGTTGCTGTTGATATAGGGACATAAAACCCAGTTAATTTATAAGATAAGAGTTCTTTCGTTTTGTTTTGCTTTGCTTCAAATTCTTCCAGTTAAAAACAATACTAGAATAGGAAGAGTAACATTGATCCTGCCCTTCAAAACAAGATATGAACTGACAGAGAAATCCAAAATAAGCATAACTGATCTATTAATAATAAAACTTTGGTGCTTTAAACCTTGATTGTGGTCTTAATAAACTTAATTGAACTCTGCCTTAAAAAAAGTGATAAGTTTTGTCCTAGGTATTTTGATGAGTATCCTAATGGAACACAGCTCCAGCATGTTACACCATCTCCGTTAGCTGGTTTCTTCTTGTCTGCAGAAACTCGTTTTATCAATCTATTCACCATAGAATAACTTCTTCTCCCTGACTGGTGCTGATCTTCTTTACGCCTGCTCAAGTTTCATTTTGTTCCTTTCTTTTCCTAACATGAAATCAGTTTTCCTACTTTTATTCTTCTCGTAATCATTTCCTGAAACTCTTTAATTTTCAGTTTCCATTTCTTGGATATGGATCTTCAAAATCATGCACAAAATTACTGATTAAATCTTAGGAGATCTTTGCACAAGGCAGGATGCTTCTTTTGTTGGAAACATGAATAAGACACATGAAGAGATTCCATTCCTCTCTTTTACCTCTGAATCATATGGAAGGTTTTGTTTCAACATACTGAAATGTTTTTGAACTGCAAGAGGGTAGATTTAGATCAGCTATTGGGAAGAAATTCCTTATTCTGAGGGTGGTGAGACACTGGAACAGGTTGCCCAGGGAAATTGTGGATGCTTGGAAGTGTTCAAGGTCAGGTTTGATGGGGCTTTGAGCAACTTAGTCTAGTGGGAGATGTCCCTGCCCATGGCATAGGGTTTGGAACCAGATGGTCTTTATGGTCCCTTCCAACTGTACCTATTCTGTGATTCTTTGAAAGGAAACACTTGAAAAGCAAAATTTCAGCATGAAAATATAAAGTAAATTACTATTGATACAGAAATATTATATATAAAATATTTTGATTGACAAAATTATATTTTTGAAGAAAAAAGGTCAATATTTTTAGGCTGTTCTATACAGAAAGATCACATATGCTACACCATTGCTTTCTCAAGTCTTAGAATAGCACTTTGCATTAAGCGCTTTGCATTAAGTCTAAAGAATGCAAATCCTTTTCAATGATTGATCATAAAAAACAGTCAACAAAATAGAGTTTAAAAAGAAAACAAAACAAAGTATTCTTTTCTACAAGTCACAATTTCTGTCGTCAAAAGTCATCAATAGTTGTGCCCTATAGGTGGATGTTGTAGCATGGCTGGGAAGTGAATACGTTTTAGTGAACAACATAAAAGAAAGGAACTCTTTCTCGGACCAATTTGTTAGCTTCCCTTCCCTTCCATGAACAGGCAGACCTAACCATGTAAGCTACACAACTGCAAAGCCTCTGGTCTATGGGAACTAGTTTGATATGAGATGGAGCTTGAACCTGAGAAGAAGATGCTCTGGTCATTTAAAACAAACAAGCTGAAAAGATGAAGGTGGTAACAACATTAACTCTTCCTAGTAATAAAAATCTAACACAGCAGAGGTAAATAAACTCCACATACCTATCTTTGGCTCTTTCGTTTGATCTTTGGAACATATTGTGGTGAACACATTGTAGTCACCAGATTCCAAAGTTGGAGAAGGCATAGGTCACAGTGGCAAAATCCTAGAGGAAATGCTGCAATTTCTTGAATCACCTTACAGATGTTTCACTTGAAACAACTGAAAACTTCATTTTAAACTAGACATTGACAAACATCATTATAGGCAATCAGAAAGGAGCTATGAAAGATGCAGATAACTCTTTCTCAGCTTTCACAAATCCCTCATACTTATTCTGAACTCTTCTTGAGATAAATCATCAACCAGCTTACTCATACACATGGTCTGTTCAAAATGAGGCACCATGATGAGTGTTGAAACATAAAGCTGTGTGTCATCAGCACACTAAAATCCTTTCAGCCCATGAGCAGTAACTTTTCTAGGTGCTTTCTATACCTCCCTGAATAAGGCATCTGGTGGATTAAATTCTCAGCATGCATCAGTCTGTGAGGACAGAAAGTTCTTTGATATTGCTTTATCCTTCTTCTAGAAAGCAGTGAGTCTGGATTTGAGATGGAAATCTATGTAGCATGAAGGTAATTGGAGGTAGTAAGTAAAGACTGTTGCATGATTAAAATATTCAGCAAATGTATTTATTTTTAGTCTTGGACACTTAAGCTGTGACTAGAGTAGTAAATTAAACATACTTGGGATCACTTGCTGGCACTGAAGCCAGCTGGCATGGAATGGCCCCTGTCTGTACTACTAAACTCTCTTTTCCTCACCATAACCCCCTTTCAGTTCTGTCCTCACTTCCCAGCCATGCTCAGGATTTGTTTGGAGACGGTTAGCTGGCTCAGGACAGAACCATGCAAGTGATTTTTCCAACAGTTTAACAGTATAGGCAATCAAGTTCCAATGTTCCAGAGCTATTAACTTTTTTTAAACCTTTAGTGTATTCAATTGGTTTTATTCTATACATTGAACCTAAAGTGTCAAATTCTCTGTTCTGTTCCTACCCTGCATAGTAGCTAAGAACAGCAGGTAACATTTTTAAGTGTTGTTTTTTCACATCAGGAACTGAATTTGGTTTGTTTTTCCGGGTTTTTGTTAGGGTGGCCAAGAAATGGTGACAGAAATGTAGGGATTTAGCCTTCTTTCTTCAAACTCAAGTGAAAATGAGGACATACAAAATTCACTGGCCAAAGTAAGAGCTGGTCTCTGACAGTGACTCATAGCTGATACCTACAGAACGGTGTAAGAAGCAGATAGTGATGGTTATTTATGACACACATTGTCATATTCTGCTACAAAAGAAGTCAGATATGCTATGAGGGATAGAAAAGGCTGTTTCTGAAAAGTAAAATTAAGGAAATCTGGTGATTTTTTTTTTAATTAATATTGTACAGCATACACCTATTTGCAATATCAAAAGCTATATAAGAGCAAGAACCCTCTCATAAAGAAGTTATATACTTTCCTCAAAGCATTTTCCTGTGATGCGCTTTGTCTCTTCCTAAGCTATGTGTTTACCAGCATCTTGGTACACATTCAGCAAACCTTGCAGAGATAGGTGTTGTGTCATCTGTCACTTAATTTCTTCTTTTCAGTACTGATTTTTACTAAACTTTTAATTTGCTTGACACCTTTGTTAAATTACTTTGTGATTTAGCCCTAAATTCAAGAGGTCCTGGAAAGAGATTAACTAGCAGAGGTACATGACTGCAATTCAGACAAAAGTTATGATCTTTAAAAAAGTTAATTAAATATTACTAGCAAGTTTACTGTTTAGATATAGTCATCATCCTTTTCCTTTATACACATACATCCAGAAATATTGTTTTACAGGTGCTTATATTTATATACAATCAATTAGGTTTAACGTGTCAAATGAGGATTCTTCATAGATTTAAAAGTAACACGTGTGACTTCGAGCCAGTAAATAATAAATTTAACATAAACCTAAAATAGAAAGAGGAGACAGCTATTATTTTCACTCTGCCTGACAGGTTGAAAGCTGAGTTAGTAGGCTGCCATGCTTGCTATTTGGGAGAGGCAGTAATAGGGTCACATATGTCCTGTCAAGTAAGTTTTCTTGCCATTGCAACTGATATTGCAAGCAATCTCAGTAAATGAAAGCAACTGTCATCCCCCTGGTACTTGCTTCAATATTGCTGAAGTGAATGGAACTCCAAAACTCTCTGAGTTTTGGCATATTTTCAAAGCTTTTGTATTTCATGAAGGAATGAAGTTATAGGATCAAGCTATTTCTTACCTCTACTCAGAAGTCACCTCTAAGTCCTGCTCCCTCAGGGGGTTTCATGGTCACATCTCACGTGGTTTGGAAATGAGACCTAAGTGGAAACCCTTCCTCCACATACATCTTGTGGAAGGAAATACAAATGCAGAGGCTGGGAGGATGCTGTGTTGTGCTCTAATAAGTCTGGATGACCAGAAGACAAGGACAAGCAAATGCACCACAGAAAGCAGAGAAGTGCTGACAGCTGCCATAGATGCAGCCTGGGCTGTTGCACTGAGAAAGACTCCCAAGGATCCACTCATTAAAAAATATCATTATATTGTTGTTGTTGTTACTGCTTATTGCTTTTCCAAGCAATTCTATATCCATATGCAGCTAATACATTAGAGTATCTAATTCTTATTCACTACACCACAGCTGACTCACTTAAAAGCATGCCAAATCAACACCTACACATATTGTTTTATTTCTAAAATCAAAATAACCAAAATACCTGATGCAAAATGTGTGAATTCAGACCTAATAAACTATCATATTTTTAGCAGCTAATTAAACAATGCAATAGTGTCTACAGGTTTACCATACAAAAATGGAGAATCTTTGACTCAATTATTGACTTAGTAGCAGTTCATTCATTAGGCAAATTCCTCAGGCCTAATTTTTCCCTGCTTGCATTTCTGTAGAGCTAAATGCCTTAATTTAGTCAGCATAATGGATTTTTTGGGGGAAAGGGATTACACTGAAGAAAATATATACAGCATAAAAGGCCACCAACTTTGTATTCCTTCAGAGAAATATGTTTTGTACATAATTACAAAATATAAGACTTTATAAGACAAGGCATTACAAACATGAATACATGAGATTGAAAACCCTTAATAGGAATTCTTTGCACACTGCAAACATTTTACATTAGCTGCCCAATTTTTTTTTCTATCCTGACAATTTTACTTTAATAGACTGCACAGTTCCCATCTCATTTACTTCTCCATTCAACTGAAGTGAAGAAGAAAAATAATTTAAAGGCCAGCAAACTTTGAAAATACGCTTTACTGAATTTATTCCTGTCTTAAAAGGAAAAAAATTAAAGAAGTGGTATGTGTCCTGGCTTAATTTCTATTCACCATTACAGTATGCATACAGGTACAAGCAGAACCTTTCCTGTCAGAGGTGTTACCACAAGGACATGAGTTTGCTTCTTCAGTCCTTATTGAAATAAATCATCAGAACCAGGTATCACTACTTTACTGCTCAGTGTGTCCTGAGAAGTAGATGCAGTAAATTCTACCTCTGTGACCTTTTCAGTATTCTGTGTTTTGACTGAGTGTCCATTCTAGTCACAGGTTGCTGAGGTTACAAACAGAAGAGGGTAGGAATGGCAAGCGAATCAAATTACAGAATACTAAAAAGGTCAGAGTTGTACCATTTATATTACCCTTCACAGAACAGATGAGGCAGAAAAAGTTATACCTCTGTCTCATGACAAAAAATGTAATGATTCAGTAAACAGCACCAGTGACAAATTCACGTTTGTGCCAAATAGTTGCAGTATAAAGAAACAGCTATAATATCCAGTGTTCACATTCACATTTATATAGTCTGTTATCATTTCTAAAGTATTTTCAAAATTCTTGAACAGATGCAAGTTCCCATCCATTCTTTTTTTCTTTTTTTTTTTTTTTTTTTTTTTTTTTCTTTTTCAATAGTTAATATTATGGGAGCAAAACCTTACTTTCATGTCTTATAATCTGAGTAGAGGGTCTGCTTGCCTCAGATTCTTTGTAGTCTAGTAAAAATGGTGACCAAACAGACAGCTATGGAACTAAAGCCTGTTCTGACTGGCAACAAACTTCAGCAGCACAGATACAGCAATTATGGTGGAAGCGGATCTTTTTCATTGACAGCATATCATTTATAGTAATTCAGACCATCTACTTGGCATGTGCTACAATTTGTTCTCTACTACACAAAAATCTTCTGGGTCAAGATCTCTAATTCTTCGGAACGGCTAGATACAGATCTCTGACCCATCATCTTATTACCCGTATCTACATTGCTTGTTGGCTTTTGATACCACATCTCAGACAATGATTTCCTAACAGGAGCCAAGGGAATTTATTTAGACCAATTTTATCCTAGTCTTTACTTAATATATTTCTTATTTATGATATAGTGTCTTGAAAACACCTTTAAATTAGATATGTAAAAAAAGGGGGGAAAAAAAAAAGAAAAAGAAAAAGAAAGTATGCTTTTTGAGCATCAGCTGTAAAGGTTTAATAGATTTAATACCTAGGTGATCTTATTTAAAAGATTACACTTCAAACTGCAGTAATGGTTAGTATCCCAACAGTGTAACTGAAAAAGTCTTTTTCCAGGAAAGTAAACTGTTCTTAAACATTCTCAGGAATTTACTCATCCACTGATATCTACTTAACATAACTCTATATCCACTAAAAAAATCAACAAGGTTAACTTAAAAAGTAGTTCTCCATATTAAAAAGTTCACTGCTTGACTTCATAAATATTCATAAGTCAACAGAAAATAAAATCCTCTTGGTTTTGGTTATTGTTATTTAACATTTACATCCACCAATGCTTTTCAAATAGTGAGTCTTTGCACCCAGGGGGTTTAGAAAAAAGTTATCAGGAAGATGCCAAGAGGTTGAGAGCATTATTATAATCTATGACAAAGAAAAATCTCACACCACAACTCCCAACATAGTATCATCCTTCAAGGTCATATATTCTCTGCCATAAATATATTATAACGTCTTCTTATCAATTCTTGTTTTGTCCATAATTTTATTTTAGAAGTAAGCATGTCAGAAACATTTCTTTTTCGTTTTGAATTGACAAGATATCACTTTACTTAAGCATCAGCTTATCTACAGTCACCAGGTTGCTCTGAGCAAACCCACAGGGTGAGATGGTCCTGGAAGATGCTTCAGTCCTTTGAAAGTTAAATATTTATGAACATATTTTCCACATTGCTCACCAATGTTTTGTCTATCTATATCAATGCTGCTTACTTTTCCCTTTTTTTACCTTTCTCGTGCAGTCCCCAGTTATGGTTGGAACATCTAAGCTTTAGCAGGGGCGTTAGACTAGATGATTTCTAGAGGTCCCTTCCAACTCTGACAATTCTGTGATTCCATGATTTCATATGTAGTAGCGAGATTTTGTCTTTTTTCTTTTTTTTTCCAGCAAGATACTCATCTTTCTTCACTCTTTGTTTCATATTACTTCTAACAAATTAAATATCAGTTATTTTTTTCCCAACATATGTTTTTCACTCTGTTTTGTAATCATTGTGAATGCATACTTTTCAGTCCATATTACTTTACAGATATATTAAGGCAAAATTCCTTTACAAGGAGAAACAAAAAAAGAATTTTCCTATACAAATTCTTCCATGCAGTGTGATTCATAAACTTGTCCCATAGCAACAGACGTTAAGATTTATCACAGCCAAATGAATCACAGCTACATGTAGCAAATCTTCTTTCAATCTTATTCTGAATTTTCAAAGAAATAAGCAAAGTACTGTACATATATTAGCATATTCCTGACATGCAAATACGAATGTCCAAAATGAATAACTGGATAGTTGCATGTTCAGTTCATGACGTATCACATGAAACAGCATAAATAAGCAGTTTGCTTGCACCTCAGTTTGGAAATCTAATCACACAACTTGACAAATACTGGTTAAAATAGCAATGTTTTGTGTTTCTGAAGATGCTAACAGTCAATTTAACCTGCATTAGTTAGTTTAAATACAATTAGAGAAAAAAGAGCTTTAAAAAAAAAAAAAAGAACCACAGAAAATTCTTCAGACTATTAACCCTTGCGTACGTATGTGTATGCATTTGACATCATATACTGAAATATAGATCCTGAAGAGCAATTTATAGGATGATAATTCCACTCTGCCACTGCCCAGGAGATGCATCACTCATGGAAATACATAATCACCTGGAAATCTGAAGTCGATAACTTGCATGGGAAAATATTAAATAAAAAAAATAAACAGTTAATTAAAGTAATTTTTCTTTGCACCCTCATGACCCAGTTACCTTTTCATGTCTGTTTTGACTTTTACCTTCATCAGTGACAATTACACCTTCTACAGCAAATCTGCTTGGCTATCTATTTCCCACAGGATGTGTGAGAGATGGATCTAACCAGAGCTAGTGATATGTAAATATTCCCTCTCACTTTTTAAAGTGTCAAGAGCAGGTGGTACTGCTATTTGTGTTTTATTCAGAATTTTCCTGGTTTCTGAATAGAATTTTACAGTGTTCGCAAATCCTTTCAGTTTGGCAATATAACTACATCACTAGCTAACGTGATAGGACTGCCAAAGAACACTGGTACCAGCCTGCAACAACTGTCAAGTCTTCAAAACAGTCTTAGGGGCCTAGCACAGGGACCTGTACACAGGTATTCCTTAGATGCTGGGTTTTGCATAGCTGGCATCTCACGTTGACTTTAATGGTAAGTAGTGGAGGTGTCCCCGCACTGGCTCACAGATTATCTGATGTCCTCATCTCCGTTACCCAGAGTTCATCTGCTGTGACTGAGTAGGGAAATGCCAGTTCTCTTGTTTGCCTGCCAGGGCAGATAAAGGTGTATGTACCACATTCAACACAGCCCCACAGAGCGGAGCGTGATGTGGAGGAGTAATGGCCCTGATGGAAGGCTTCTCCTTTCTGCAATATTTATGTGCCTCTGCTGGATGTGTGCTTAAAGCTGCCACCTGATATGGACAAGACGGGTGGCAAGTTGGTCACTGTTCTGCATCATCTGTTTTGCAGCCAACCTCACTTATCGTTTTTGTTCACCCGTTCTCTTATGCACTTCTACCTGTTTGAGTGCTTTACTCACTGCTTGTCTTGTCCTTCAGTCCCTGATTCAGACGGGCATCTCTGTGTGAACTTAAGGAAGATGATGTTCAGGAGTAAAAAAATATTAACATAACACGCAAGTAATGTGGATGAACAGAGCAGCCTTCCTTGAAATGGGATTTTAGCTCATGGACACTCTCTCAGTCAGGCTGAGTTTTCTCTGAGGGGATCAGAACCCGTCTCCATCAGAGGGTCAGTTTTTACACTCAATTTTCTTGGCCTCCTTTAAAAAGTAACTTCGCACAGTGTCCCATGCAACAGTCTAATCTCAACATCAAGGTGAGCAAAGACCAACACTGGGGGGGTAAAAAAAAAAAAAAAAACAACAACAAAAAACCCACCAAAAATGTTTGAAACCATGTATAGGTTCAGAATGGAAACACAGAAACAAGTCATCTAAATGTTGACTGTACCTGACTTTTCAAATGCCACAGTCCAGTCCTTTTAGCATTCATAAGACAAAGTTAATCTGGGGAGATGATATTTTCTCTTGATTATCATGCAATCCTCTTAAACTCAAATCTCCTTTCAGGTAAAATGTCACTGGAAGTAATTTCATTATAGCAAGAACTATAACTTCCACTGAAAGTTTCTGATTTTAGACAAACTAGTTTTATTAAAACTAAACTAATGTTGAGATCAGAGCAAGTAAATACCTATACTGGCATGGAAGCAAGGGGAAATAGATGAACACAATCCAAAAACCCTGGTGTGACAATTACTGTGCAAGAAAACTAAGGTCACACCCTGCTCTTCTGGTCAACATCTCATGTATACTTGAAACTTCCACTGAGTTCAACTGGAATGAGGAAGTTACAAATTTCTCTGGATTCACCACCCCACACCAAGTTCCTGCACTTCTGAGCTATGTTTCTACATCCCAAGTCCTTTTTCCAGCAGGTAGGAAGGCAACTATAAACTATGATATAAACAACATCTCCAGACATGCACCCATGATTTTACATGGCCAGCCTCCCAAATCACTACCAGCAGAGGACACATTTTAGAGCAAATGCCTCAGTGGCCCTGTTATGTTCCTCCCAGTGGTGACATGTCTAAACTAATGTGCAGTCTTTGCAAACAAATACCAGTCTTTTAGTTCTGGAGATGCGGAGAGATGGAAATTTGGGGACTACAGGCTGGGGACCTGAAGCTGTCAATGACACCATGCAAAATTCCTACAGCGATGCAAAGCAATGCAGTGCTGTGCTCAGTATTTAGAAAACAGCACACTCTTCTTTTTTTAACTAGTATCAAAGCAGGCAGGCTATTCTTACCACTTTTAGGGTACCTCTCTCTCCTTCCCTCCCTCCCTCCCGTAATCCCTGGAGAGACTTAAGACTGACTTCTAGTAAAGAGTGTATATGGCAAGTCAAGGTGTTAGTCAGTGGAATACAAGCCATTACTTTATTTAGTTGAAGGTTTTAATGGAGGTGGGTTTCTTAAAATGACATTGTTTGTATGCTGTAGATTTAGAAACTCTGACATCCATGCTGCTCTGTTATAGTATACTTATATTTAAGACTCTGGTTAAAATCCAGTGAAGCTGGAAATTGAGAGAAATAAAAGAAAATGACAACATACTGTAGAATTCCTTACTGATTTCAGAGTCCATTTGAAGTTATGTTGTGCAGTTTATATGTATATTTAAAAGCCCCACAGTCATTTCTTAAAATAAATTATGCAGTAAAAAGGAGGGAGAAAGAAGTGAAGATACATCTTTCCAAGGCTTCTAGTTTATGCATTCACATAAGTTTATCCTTTTAAGGAAAACATAACAAGCTATTCTCCCATCTGACATTTTCTTATTCTCAGATTCGTCTAAATTTCTGTAAATGAAAAGTATTGGTGTTCCTTATCTTTTGTCCTTACTGTTTTGCCTTTACTCTTGACATTCAATATTTAATTCCCCTAAGTATTCTCTACAGTCTCTTTTGTGACCATTGTCTATCTCTAAAAGGATGAATTATCCACTTTGCTTACTACTGGGGAAAAACAGTGCATCACTGTGTGGTTGCAATGCCAGACTATGTCCTTTGTGTCCCACTTCAAATCTTTTTGTACATATTCCTCTTTATAACTTGCTAGGATTACTCCCCTTACTACATCATTCTTAGTCATCCTGGCCAGCTTTCTCAGAAGAGTGGGAGGTAAAGAGCCATTCCCTCATTCCTGGGTGCTTATTACCAATTATTTGGAAATAGCAGCTGGGCAAGACCAGTCTGCCTCTATATGGCAATTTTCCCACATACTGTATAAAGAAGCAGGAGAGAAAACCTCACTAACTTCTACTTTCTCTTTGCTTGTGTCCCAGTCTTCCTTTTAAAATCTCTTTTATTTTTTTTCCTGTTTTTACACTCTTTCCCTTTTTAAAAATTTCTGTTGTCTTCTTTTTTTCTCCATTTCCTGTTGCTTTTCCTACTTCTTTCATTCTTTCTACCTATTAGGTTTTTTTCCTAATTTCTTTTATTTCATTTAACTGATCCATTTAAAGCTTGATTTTTACATTTTGATAAGATACTCTTTTCACAGTATTAAGTGATCCTGTAAAATAGTGCTGTGAAGTTTCATAGTACCTATGCCATGAGTTCCAATTTAGATTTATTCCTCCTACACATTTAAAAAAATATTTTTGCATTTTTTAATTTTTAGTTAATTATTTCCTAAGTGGAATGCCAGTAGGAAAGTTTGTCATAAACAATTACGGCTTCCTAAAGAACATAGACGCTGACATTTTTAAAAAATCCCTTCAGATTTTTTATGGTCTTCTCTAACATATGCTTTTTTTTTTTTTTTTCCCATGAAACTCAAATTCTCACCATTTGATTCTTGATAAGGCAGTAAGATGTTAGCCTGTCTGAGACCTTGATCTCTTCACAGCTGTATTTGAATAGGAGAAAGTCTTTTGCAAGATGTAGCTTTTTTTTCCCCCATAATTCCCAAGACCCAATGATTTGTTTGCAGTTATATAAACGTAAATAATGATTTCATAAACATTAAGTGACCTTATTTTTTGCTGTGTCATATCAGACTGTGTATGTAAGTTCTTTAGTCCTTGTAGATTCAGTAGCAAAATATCATCCTGAAATTGGTATTCCAAAATGCTTGCAGATAGGTTCTGATCTGCGGGAAATTCATGACTAGCACACTGTTATTTTTCATCCAATTCCAATATACTATAGATAGCTTTTTCAAAGTAAACTATAACGCACACAAAAGGAGATAGGGCTTCAGTAATGATTAAAAGAATGACTAAAGCATGGACAATGTGGAAACTTTTCATCCTTCTTGAATGTCAACAGTGTGCTGAAGTCATGTTCAGGACCACAACAATATTTCAGCAGTCTACAAAATGCATTACTTTTACTTAACAACGTAAAATGTCATGGTACATGAGAGATCAGAAAAAGTTTCAGACTATTTTGGTGCAGCCTATGATGGTTGCAAAGATAAGTCTGAGTGGATTTGTAAATAGGAAAATAAAAAAGAGCCAGTTCTACTTCTTCCCCTTAAAAATAAAATGGAGTCATTTGCAGGAAAAGATCAACTACAGTACAGGTAGTCCCTGATTTTATAGAACCTGGTTAAAAAAGAAGAAAAAACAAGAAAATCCCTTTGCTTACAACCCCAATGAGAGTAGGTTGTGGGTACTGAATGTTCTTTCTCTGTTGTGCTGATTTAATTGTGTTTCCTTCATGAAATCAGTTACATGGAGATCAAAAGTCAGTTTATGTATTGGTTATATCATACAATACAAATACTGATGTAAAAGTCAAAAATTGTGCTTTAAAATATGGCATCCTGAAATAGAAAGGGATTAATCCACCACCACCACCCTTTCCCACTAATATATGTTGTGAGCAAGGGTTGTGCAAATTCATTAGAACATTTTTTTACTATAAAAGCTGACAGCAAAAGCTTATTCATAAGAGCCAAAAAACTCTGCTTTAACTCTGCTGACAATGGGGAGCTTGCACCAAGGAAGAATTTGGTCCTTGAAGTTAATAAGAACTATATGCACGTATCAAAGACAAACCCCCTTAAGCATACTGCTAAGGCAGTGTGTTCAACTATAATGGCATTATAAAGCTAAGCCATAAAAGCAGTCACCCCACTGACTAACATGAAATATTAGGTTGGTGGGATAAATCACATCTTATGCTTAATTCACTGGTAAATTACATTAGAGGTGTACGGTGTGGGAGCAGAGAATGCACACTGAGTAAAAAGCCTTGTTCTATCACTTAATTTCCTGGAATACTGAAAACAGTTCTTTGAAATTTGCTGGTGTGTGAAATCCTCATACCTACATGTTACTATGGCCTTTTACAAAAAGAGCACCTCATTATCACATCACAAAGTATCCTGCAGCAGAAGAAAACCATCATGCTCTCTCCTTTCACACAGCCACCCCATTTGTTTAGACATATTCAATGCAAACACTCTTGAGACAAGGTCTAGAAATGTTTCTAGATGAATTACCACCAACTTTTCACAAAGGGCTCTTAAGGGTTAGCCACGATGAGATAAAACAAAGTGTTTTGAACAATGTTCAGAAATCTGTCAAGCAAACGTGTTCAGGCTAGCCACAGTCAGTTGTTTCTTTTCATCTCCCCACCCCCATGCCTCTTTTTTTCCCTTCCATTATTTCATCGTCTCTCACTGATAAGGTCTGACTACCCTGGCAATGGTTCAGAAACCAAAACTGAGGCCCCACCATGTCTGCTGCTGGAGTGAAATAAGCATCTATTCCAGCTCTAAATGGCCTTCCATTCCACTGGTGCTGAAAGTCCACGTTATCTGTAACTTTGTCATATGATGGGTATTTTATCTGGAGTTATCCTAAGAATAGCAAAAAGTGAGTCATGCACAGGGCATAATAGGTCCTAAAATGTAAGTTGTAAAGCCCATAGGTTAAGAATATAAATAGGAAGACAAGAGAGATAACTCTGTGACCCTGACGATCACCAACATACATGTCAAAAAGTGAATGGCACCATTAAAATTCCAGGCTCCAAGTATCCATGTGGTTTAAATACCTTATATGTCCTCCTTTTTATTTCTTTGTTTGCTGTTGCTCCAACTCTTTGTTTTTCTGCTTCTTGAAGTAAATACCAGGACCAGAATCAGCAGCATGGAATACTTCAACTTCTGCTCTGTAGATTTCATGCTCTGTATAGGACAGTGACTACAGCTGACAAATATTTTCTAAGTTGTCACAAACAATCACCCAGCTTCATACACTGATTCTGCTTTTTTCTAAGGACTGTGGCAGCAGATGTTAATGTGGTATAAATGAACAGATCAATTTTCTCACACCTGTGATGACAAGTGTTAGGGAAGTTTGCTTGCGTTCGACATGCTACCCGACCTCTACCTGTCGCTCTGTGTTACATCAAGTTAGTGTACTTCCATAGTTAGGTTTCTACATCCTATTATAGTATAACACAGCATATTTCTTGAGAAACATAAAAAAAAATCTTTTTCACGTATAACTTTGTCTTAATACTATACATTCTGTCTTTTGCTAGCACTTCAGAATACTTTCTTTCAAGGGCAAGATGACTGTAAATATCCAACTAGTTTACCTTAAATATCATTTGCATAAAATCTATTTTACAGCAAAGCCCCAATTAATGCTGTTGAAACATCAGCTTCACAACTAGAATACTAGCTCAGTCAGCAGACTGCTTAAATTGACTATTGTGGATTAAACACACTGGCTTCTTAAGCACAGCTTCAGTACTGATTTATAACAAATCTTCCTGCTGCTCATTACTTCACCATTGCAGAAACTCAACTGATCAGAGCAGCGTTGTTTAGTAGAATAAATATAATATTTCATTATGGTGCATTTGCTGATTTGTGGATTTTTTTTCCCCTTAATGTCTTCTTCCTGACAGTTGGAGTCTCTTCACAGGGTTAATGGTTTCTGTGTATTCCTTGATAAACCTTCTATCACAGACGGTGCACCTGTGGAGCTGGTTCACGACTTCAGCTTGTTGGTCTTGATGGGCAAATAGCTCAGAACCTCCTAATATTTTGCCAAAATTAAAGCGGAGCAACACTAAGAGGTTAATTGAAGAAGAGAAAAATAATAGCTGAGAAACTAGAGTAATGTTTTTCAAGTTGCTACTGAAATTTTTAAAACTTTACTTATTAGAGGATTATAATAAACTATAAGCTCAGTTGCAGAGTCTCTGTTTCAGGAAAAATTACTAATGGATCAAAAACACAGCAGGTTAGAAGGTGCACAAGCACAGATAAGGGTATGTTCATTCCCCCTTGGGGCTTAAAACCAGGGAATTTTAGAGCACTGTGTATGTTTTCTTTCCTCTCCCTCAGGAAATGTTCATTTATTTTTTTTTCCCTTCAGAACAAATTTCCTTTTGAGTAAATGCTAAATAATAGGACTTTCAAATTTCCTTTTGCCTATGAACTGCTGTCACTAGTGATGCCGGCAGCAACAACTCCAGCTATGTACATGTGGATCAGTGTGGGTCATATGCAATCACATGGGAAGGAGTATACTGTGTATTTTGTGTATTCAGAAGAGACTTTTGGGGGACGTAATTACCCTTACTAAATTTTAAAGTTGGAAAACAATTGGAAGTACTCCAGCACAACAGCGTGCAGTCTGTGTTTGATGATGTGTTTATCCAGCAGCATGTTAGTAGCTCAGGTACAAGTAGCAGCATGACATTTTGTTAGCACATTTTTTTTCGGTGAATAGCTACTGGAGATTCATATGTCTGTGGCTACTGCTACACTTAGTAGTTAAACTCCCTCAGATATGTTGGTATTTGATTAGGCAAAATTTACAGTCACAGTCATATCAAAACATACCGTGCAGCACATATGCGATTAACATTAGTGTCTCCCAGTTGCCAGCATGTGTTTTTTCTCGTAATATTTTGTGAAACAGAAAAATACATTTCTTGTATGACTGACTTAGAGAAGCTGGCCTGCACAGGTAATGTATTGCAGAGAAAAATAAGAAAGCCAGGTTTGCTGATGCTCAATTGGAAACTTTAAACAATGCTTTGTTAAGTCTTTCCATTATCTACATATCGAGTCTGTACCATATTTTTAGAAAGATAGGTTGCTAAATATGCACATACATTATTTCTGTACTTGCTTTTCTTCCACTTCTTTTTGTCTCCAGTGGTTCTGTGGCCTATTGGCCAATTTCAATCAATCACATTTGAAAGTGTCATAAAAGTCTCAAAGACAATAAGATTCCACAGGCTTTTTGAAACCCAAGGGAAGGTGGAGAAGAGCAGCACGCAGCACAGTTCATTAGTTCAGCAGCAGCAGTTTGGCCAGTCAATACGTGTGTACAGACCAGCTAATCGGCTCACGTGTAGCTCCAGTCTCAGTATTTGAGGTCTCCTTATTGATATGTGCAGTGAAGAAGAAGAGCTGGGTTATTATGTGGCCTGGCTCATATGCAGATATCCACTCTATACACTATATACACACAGGTTCTGTTTTTAACGAATGAGGAACAAAGTGTAAGCATCAGGACTGCACAATTCGGTGGTTTCTTAGGAATAAATATGAAAATACACTTAAGAATAAATGCCATCATTGTGGGTTTTTGAAAGATACTGATCTCAGAATGGCTTCCATGCATGCATGCAGCAGCCCAGCTAATCCACTGCAATACAGCTGCATTACTTTATCTTGTTCACATTTTTGAAAAGGTATGTTACTCTGTATTCTGCTTCATGCAGTTGTAACATCATTTTGAGACTGGATTTACTGACAGAATTTACTAAGATTGTAAGACTAACCTTGTTTTGTTTTGGTTAGATCCCATCGTTTGGAGCTCCTCGGTACAGTAGAAGTAGTGCTTATGCACAGGCAAATACAATTGTCATTCCTACACTCAGAAGCTGCTATACTGCTTTTGGAGACAGGGTCATCAAAGAGTGCAGGACACAGTGGGCCATCAGTAGCTCCAGTTATCCACTAGTGGAGTAATTATTCTGTCAGCTAATAAAAGCCTGACAAAGACACTGCAGTACCAGTAAAATCACTTAGGAAAAAGTTTGTTCCTGGATGAATGTCCTGGCATCCCAAATAATTTATTTATTTATTTTTTTCCATTTACTTTTCTGGTGCTCTAAAACCAATATGTTGTTTTGAGGGGGAAAAAAAAACCAAAGACAATAGTAATATAAAATACAGTTCTGTTCAGGGTCTCCCACTGAGCTTGTCACCTTGGTTGCTTAATATCTCCTTGAAGTACATAAAGTAATTGGACTGGAGGTCTTAACTCTATGCCTCTCCTTGAGATTCTTTTAAGCATGCGGTTTACTTTTCCTCTGCTGAGTCTGTTATTTGTAGCTAGCTGCTTCTGTCTTCTGTTTGGAGATTTTTGCCTTATGCTTAGTTTTGCATCTAAATTTCACTTCTAATTTATTTCTATATATCTCTAGTTCCCCAGTGCTGCCTGAGGACGTGAAAAGATGATACAATACCATTAGTGTATTAATGTACAATAATACTGAGCTTACGGTATCAAAGTAATCCTCATTGATTGGTGTCTCCAAAGACATGAGAGAACGAATAACAATATTAAGCAGTACAGTTTGCCTCCAGCAGGAGCTTTAGCCATTATTATACTGCCAGGGACCACCTCAGTAGCTGTATTTTGGTGACTAAGAGACATCAGTAGCCAGCCATACTCAGAGAAAAGTTGCTTGCTTTTTTTCTATGCCTATGTACGGGTTCCCTGTGATGCAGCTCATGGATTGTATCCATTATATTAAAATAGTTTGCACAATTTACTGCCAGAAGCTAGGGGTTTTTTTTTTTTTTTCCTCGTATGTTTGTTCATTTGTATTGTTCTTTTCTAGATATTATTTATGTTTTCCCTTTATGTTTTTGTTCTTCTCTCAGCCCACAAGAAATCCTTTTAATTACAGCTACATAAAAGACAGCATATCAAGCATATTTGCAATTTCTTGGTCATCTGTAGATTTTGATCACAGATGCAAAACTAAACAGAAAAAAACCCAAAGCAAACAAGTCACAGTCTTTCTCCTCTTGGATAGGGTTTTTAACTGAAAGAAATGTTTACACACTGAAAGAAATTATATCTATACATTTTCATAGGCAAAGGAGACAGTAGAGTCTACACAATTTTAGAAGAGAGATAACTTTAGTCTCCAGAGCAGCACCAAGTCATGAGAAAATCTCTAGAGCAATAGGACAACAACAATTTTTACATCACGTCAAGGGGCAGCAGGGCCAGCTGCGGTGCAGGATTCAGGGTGCTCTGAGCCAGGGATGATAACATGGTTGACATGGCAGAGGCCTCACCCACCCAGAAAGTAGTAGCCCTATGGTATACCCCATCAAGAAGAGCAGAGCAGGTCCAGTGATGGCACCAGGGTCAGCCACTGCCAGTGGTTGCTGGGTAGGTCCACAGAGATAAGGCTGGTCTGAGATCAAGCCAGAAAGTCACTTCAGAGATCTCTCATGACTACCTGATCTCACAAGAACTATGCCCTGCCACAGCTGCTACACCGTGCTGATATCTCCCCACTCACAGCTTTCATTTTGGTACCTATCACTGACTTATTTTGTGAACTACACAATACAGACTGAGTACAGAGTGTGTGATTTCATACAAGGAAAGATTTTAAATCAAAATGGAATGTGATATTAAGTCAAATGTATTTATCAAGATGACTGTCTATAAAAAAAAAAAAAAAAAAAAAAAAAAAAAAAAACTTTATACAAAAAAAAAAGACTTGTCAACAGGAAAAATTTGCCTGCAAACTATACACTTCTTGAAAACATGTTGACCGGTGTTAAAATTACATTTTTAACTTCTAGTGCTTTTACGTTAGAGTCCTAATTTAGACTTCCACTATTTTGCACAATTTTCATTATTCTTCCATTACTCATGTCAACATGCAGAGCTCTGGGTCATCTCTTTTTCCAATCTAACATGAGAATTATGTTGACAGTCCTCTAATCTCTTGAAATTCTGACAGTTTTCCAGGGTTTTTGTAAATCAACACCAGTGCATGAAGGTAACACCAGGGAGAACTCCTGTGAAGAAGTCATCTAGCTTTCTAGCAAGAGAAAAGAGAACTCCTAAACCAGTTAATTTTCCCCACACAGAGTGTACAGGAGTATGTTCTCACATCACACCATGTGCTGCAGCTGCTAGGCTTTAATCATTTTAGAACACCTTCCTTCCATCTACAGTTTTCTCCACATTTAAGGGATGACTTACCATTTTTTTCTATGGAGCCGAGTTCTGGTGTCGACTTTCAGCTCCTGCCTTTCAGTCTGCATTCTGGGGATTTACTACTTGTACATTAGAAATTCAGGCTACTGCAGATGGGATGTTTTCCACAGGATTCCTAAAATTAATCATGATTAGCAGAGTTAGTTCCTCTTTATTGGGATGCTATATTCTGAGAAGTTTCCTTTTCCATCTTTCTCTTCAAATATATTTACTCACCTCTATCTGTAGGAGTGTCAGAGTTCACAATTTGCAAGGCGAGTTCAGTGAATCACAGCCTCTACACGCAACCAAAGCTCAAATCTTCTGGCATCCTTGCCCTATACACTCTTTTAAGAATCACCAGGATCTAAAGGATCCTTTGCTTTCTCTTTTTGGCACAGCCCATCTTGAAGCATGTTTTGTGCTTCAGTAACCTACACGCTCTTTCTTTTCTCAGATCTACCAGAAAGAAACTAGCACACTTGTTAGAAAGATTTTCCCTTTCTCCTTTCAATCTTTCAGAATTTCAACTGGCTTCTAGAGTTTCACATGTCTATATCAGTTTTGCTAGGTCAGATCACAATTATGTGCATCTGTCACCTCACCGTCTGAAGATGACTGCTTGTTGCATCCTAATTATATGTCATCTGCTAAGTCTTCTCTAGACTTTTCTCCATGACAAGTGAGGAGACCTTCAAAAATTGAAAAAAAATCCTTCTATGATAAAGTAGAATGGAACACTACTTACTGCATTTTTCCTTTATGTAGCTTTGTTTGGCAATGCTCTAAAAGACCTGTCTCAGGTCATTCCATAACCTTGATGTTCTGATTATTTATGGGACAGTTTTTTTATCATGTTGCTCCACACCCAACACTGTCAGGAGATGTACATCTGCCTTGTGCCTGAATTGGTGCTGGATGATTCGTCTTTTACCTTCTGTGAGATTCTTCTGTGGGATCACCAGTCTGCACACTCCAAAATTTTCCCAGACCTATCTTGTCCCTGATGATGACATATCATTTACCTTGTATACCTTCTAAGGTGAATAATTTGAGGTTAGCTTTTATTCCTCTACATAGTTCCAGCTAAGAGCAAGCAGTTTTTTCTTTCCTGTGCAGATAGTCTGCATAACAGAGAAACAGAGTAAAACATTTTTCACACTCTGATTTTGTGCTCACACAGTGTCCTTTCCCCTGAATTGCTTTAATGACTCTCCTGGTTACCTGCAGAGGCCTGAGCTACCTACGATGCCTGATGCTCCATAGCCACCTCTTGCTCATAGTTGTGCTTGGCCACTGGCCTAAATTTCCAGTAACCAGAGCAACTCACAAAAGATCATTCCAAAAGGTTCTGGTTGGCCATCTTAACCATCTTAACTTCAGGAATATTGTCTTGGTATCCTTCCTATGTTCAGACCTTGGGTATCTGTTCAAATCACCGCAGATGTGAAGTCTACAAAGTGCTCCCCATTGCCTCCAGAGGAACTACTGCCACCTTTGGTATTTCAGCAGCTGTCTTTTGCTGCTGCTCAAAAACACTTATCTGATTCTGTGACAGAAGTCTGAACTTCTCAGCCATGGTTAAGGTGTGGAGGGGAAGTGGCTAAAGGGATCAAATTGCTTTCATTTCTTTATCAGCCAGCTAGTATCAGATATCTTAAGAACAGTCTTATCTGAAAGCTTCTTTGTTTTTTCACTAATCTCAGCCTTTGTTTGCTGCTGTAGGAAAGGTATCATTTTAAAGCAGTCCACCTATAACTTGGCCCAGGAAATCCTGACCATCTTCTCCTAAGATGATTTGTATTTATATTTTACTTCATATTGTCCAGAAAGATTGCATCTTTCCTGCTTTCTTGCATGCATTTTTGTCCTCAGGAGATGAGTCCCTCTACAGCTTCTTCCTAACTGCTGCCTCAATGAGTCACAGCAACTTTGCTGGTCCACAGAGCTTATAACCAACCACATGAGATGAGACAAGTTAGTTATGAAATTTACTTCCAGGGAACCTCATCCCAACAAAAAAATATTAAATGAGAGACCTAAAAATGTCTATGAGAAGTATACTGATAATTTATATTAATGTCTTGGCAATGAAGTATTCACTTCTTTTCAGATTCCTCTCATAGTTTTCTGATAGCATTTTATGGAAGCAAAATGTAAGCAGACTCACACAAGTACTGAAAAACAGACAAATAGAGACAAGCAAAGAGGGATTTTTGAAATTCCAAGTGTTGGAGACAGAAGATGCCATTACAGAATCTGTTAAATAATTTCCCATCTGAACCATGAGCAGCTTTAATAGTCTAAAATGCTCCCATTTCATGGCATGGACAAGAGCAATCACCTTACCGCACAGAAAAGAATGTGTTCTCAGGTCACTGAGATTTACTAGGGACACAGCAGGACAATATTGTCCATATATTCTTACCTGTCTATGTATCAATTTATCTAACTTTAGAAGGTGATTACCAAACCATTAGCTGAAAATTATTCAGGGATAGACTGTCTGATAGTATAAAATAACTAAAAGAAATGACAGAAATGATATCAATTTTCTTGTCTGAAATACCTCAGGGAGCTAACTATACTGTGCCCTGATAGCACCTGTGGTCACAAACGTCCTTCACATGAATCTTTCAAAATGGCTTTCACTTGATTTAAGAGCAAGAGGAGTTTGTTGTGGGGATTTACTGAGTCTTCTCAGTTGACTTAGTTCCTATTTTTCTCACACAACCATATAACATAATAATTTTTTAGCTTATTTAAAAAGAGTTAGGTGGACTGACCTTAGGAATTCTACAGAGATCTGGATTTAGACCATCACTACTTGCTGTGGTACAGAAGGTTCTCTACTTCTCCATTCCAAATCTACTCAACTGAGAATGTTACTCTGTGGAAAGCAGTGTTTTTCCAACACGTCATCAAGAAGCTGATAAATATGGTGTTAGCTGAATTACTTTTGGTAAGGAGTTCTTTCGTAGAAGGAACCGTACTGACAATCATCTCTCACAGCCCTAATAGTCTCACCTTGTTGTCAGTAGACATTTGACTACATAAAGAGGTGGGATAATAAATAAATGTTGTCAGAATTAAAATTGCATAACATCAATCAATTTTTAAAATGGATTCTAATGGTAAGTGACTTTAACAGTCTGGGATTATGAAAGAAAAAGTTGCATAGGATTTTACATAAAGCAGTAAATTGTTAAAAAATATGAAGGAACAAAATTAAACAAAACAATCATTAGCCTTACCTCAAACAAGGACATCTTCTCCCTAAGTGCTCACAAACTCAAATAATAAACAATTTCCATAATAAGGCATATGGTGTGTGAAACAGTAACTTCTGTGAAATCTTCCCTGCTCTGTAATAATATTTGATGTCCACAGATATCTTTCCCAAATCAGCATGCTGCTTTACACCAGATGCTCAGACATGGGTGCACGTAGAACAGGAAACAATAGGCCTACCAGGCCAATAACAGCTTGTCATGTCCCTACTGTAGCAGAAACAAGTAACTTGTGGCTTTGGAATTGGACTATGACAATTCGCTCGGAGCTACATAAAGGAACTAAAGTGAATTTGGTGGAAATTGCCCAAGAAAAAAGAATGGATATAGAAGCTGCCACAAGTTTATACTCTTACTTCTTTGGAGGAAAGAGACTAACATGAGAAGGATGAAAAAGCAGATTTTTCCAGTATGTTTTATTTCTGAATGTTTACACAAAGCCAAATAAAAGTAATTTTTTCCTAGAGGGATGATTTCCTGTGTTATCACTAATTCTCTGGGCTGACTTACAGGACAGAACGTGTCAATCCAATCAGCAAGTCACTTTTGTGCGTGTGTGCTGTAGAAGCTGTCTGTGAAGTGCTGCCTGTGCTACTGGATTTAAAAAGCAGAGCAGCTTCAGGAGTTTTTATCTCTGCATGACTGCTGGCTAGGGATTTGGAAAGAAAAGAAAACTGCATGAGGAAATTGGTTTGGACAAGAAGGGCTTCTGTACATAATTCTTATTAATTTGAAGATGAAATGCAGTCTCTTAGAAACAGCAAAAAAAAGATACTGTGTGATGGCTTACTCAATACGGTTATTGCTACACGACTCAGCCCCATTTTTACAGAATCACAAAATGATGTAGGGTGGAAGGGACCTCTGGAGATCACAGAATAGGAGAATTATAGAAGGGTTAGAGTTGGAAGGGACCTTAAAGATCATCGAGTTCCAACCCCCCTACCATGGGCAGGGACACCTCCCACTAGACAAGGTTGCTCAAAGCCTCATCCACCATGGTCTAGATCATCTAGTCCAACTACAAGCTTACTGCTCAACCATGCAGGTCTCCTGCCTCCTTTGCCTGATTTTTTGCTCTTAGGGATGCACCGATCCTGAGGCTGGAGAAAGCCCTCTTGAACCTCCTTGTCTTCCAGAGCCCTAACCCCTGGGATTTCTCCAAGCAGTTTCTTGAAGAGTGAAAAGACTTCCTGAAGTCCAAGGTTGCAATCCTACCTGCTGTTTTGCACATATTACTCAAGATCCTGAACTCTGTCTTTTCATGATCACTGTAGCCAAGGCTGTCCCCAACTTTAACGTACCCCACCAGTCCCTCTTTGCCAGAATTCAGTCCAATAGTGCACCTCTCCTTTTTGGCTCCTCCACCACCTGAGTCAAGAAGACATCATCGGTACACTGGAGAAACCTCCTGGACTGTACATGCTTGGCTGTGTAGCTTTCCCAGCAGAAATCAGGATGATTGAAGTCCCCCAGGAGAACCAAAGCCTGTGATTTTGAGGCTACTTTCAGCTGTCTGTAGAAGACATTTTCAACTTCCCCATCCTGATCAGGTGGCCAGTAATAAATATCCACAACAGTGTCTCTCATATTGGTCTGCCCTTTAACCCTCACCCACAAGCTCTCAACTCTCTCTTCATCTACCCCCAGTAAGAGCTCAATGTATTCTTGTTGGTTTCTCACATAAAGAGGAACACCACTACCTTGCCTTTCTGCCCTGTCTTTCCGAAAAAAGACACAACCATCCATGACAGTCTTCCAATCACGTGAGCTATCCCACCGTGTCTGAGTAATTGCAGTAAGATCATGACAGCATACAGATCTCCAGTTTTTCCTTTTTATTCCCCATGCTGCTTTTAAGGATCAGAACTGACTGCCCATCACTGCCTCTTTACTGGCATCAGAATTACTGGATTTTTTCCTCTCAGAGATGAAATGTGTAATGAACAAAAGGAATCAGAGAAGAGTGAAACTGTTTCCCAGTATATAGAAGAGAGCCATGGCAGCTCCAAGACTGGAAGGGTGACATAGTTTTTAACTGCTGAATTTTTAGTTCTCCTTTGAATGGAGTTTTGATCAGGAAAGCTAAACTTTATACTGAAGGAAAGAGAGTACAAGGTGTTGATACTTACATTTAGTGCAGAACATATGATTTCATTTGAGCATAAATACTTGTTAAAACAACCAAAATCATATTTGTACTCTATGGTGTTCAAAGTCTTCAAAGGGTTTTTTAATTCTTCCTCCTCTTAGTTAATAAACCACAGTATGTATCTGCCACAATAGCTCAATGAAAACAGGTTTCTAAACTCATGCTAGAAGAAAGCCGTATTGCCAGTTTCTGGAGCACAAGAAAGCCTTACATGTCATGGTCTTTGGGACAATATTTCTCTGCCATTTATGTATATTTTCTCTTGATTTCTGTGGTTCAGCTCATCAGTAGCTTCTGCAGGTTTCTGAAGTTTCCAAACAGTAGCAAACTTTGATTCTACAATTTAATGCTACAAGTGGTATTCTTCTCTTAAATTTGAAAAATTCCTTTCTCATTCTATTTTGTTTTCTCTTCCTCAGTAATTTCAAACATTTTAAGAGAACCAAAACTTAGCACAATATTCATATGTACTTCCTTTACCTAGTCACAAATATATTATTTTTTCAATAAAATATTGCCTTCTACTCAGTATATTGTTCATCTTACTGTCTGATGGATGATTCAATGTTTCCAAGTGAAATTAACTACTATTCAAATGCAAAGATCATAAAAGAATGGAAGCATAATTGTAGAGGACAATACAGAAAAACAATAAGAATTCCATTTTTGGACCTGGCAGGTACCTAAATTTAAATGTGTATGGTTTCACAGCTAGGAAAGCCATGCAGTCTAGTCCTATTTAATACAAAAATTGTATTATCTTTATAGTATTTGCTGAAGCTTTTGTACAAGAAAAAGCTTCCAGAACAATAATTTAGATTAAATTACTTGCAAAATGAAAGAAGAAAAATGAAATGTGGTCTTAAGATGTCATTTGAGAGATATATAAACCTGAAAAGTGTAGAAATAACTAAATAGTCTCACCCATCTGGCAAGCATCATATAGATCGCATGAAATTTGGGACCTAGCTGGGTGCACCTTCTCAGGATAAGTTATATGGGTTCTTTTAATTATAGCCAGCTTAAGTGCTGTCTGCAGAACTTCTACATTTAAAATATCGTTCCACCCACACAGAGGAAACTTCTCAAGAAAATTATTAAACATATGCTGACTATACAGACCTATTGATCCTGAATGCAAGCAGATAAGTCATACAATCTGATAGGAATACAACCTGATAACTACAGACAATAAAATGAATCTGTAATTTGTTGATAAAGGTACAAATTACTTTTTAAAATAATTTATGTGGTTTTACATTATTTTATTTCATGTAACTAGAGGGACTATGTGAATTAGCTAAGATTGCTGCATTAGCAATATTTCAATTTTTGCTTTTGTTTAATGTTTTGATGTTTATCACAATAAATACATTTGATGTTGACCTAAAATCTCATGAGTGCTAGTAAGCAAATTTGAAAGTGACCAAAAAATGTTCAGAAGGAAAAAGAATCAATAGTTCCTCTAAAGAAACACATCATAAATCAACACAGACTGTTTGATTAGGAAAATCAGGTTAAAAAGCCATGCAAATTAAGCAAAAATTGCACATATAAAGCACATGAAGTAAGAGGTTTTTTATAACACTTAGGTTCTGTGAAATTTTGATGTTCAAGGCGCTAACATCTTGACACTATAGCTGTATTTGCTTAGAGTGCAACTGTGTGAAACAAAAAAGAACCACTGCTGTTAGAAAGACATCATTCAGCCCTCAATTTCTGTAAGACATCTGACAGCAGCAAGCCACAGCCTCATCCTAGCTTTATAGATGTGCTTCTGGGGAAAGACCAGTAAAGATTTTGGGAACTCATATCCCTATATTTCTCTCTGGCTATTCCTCTATCGAGTACCTTTGGAACTATATTTTCTCAATTACTTCTAGGAGGTTGATGGACCATTTTACTAGCTAAGGCAGTCCAAATAGCATTCAAATGTTTCAGTCAGATTCTTCAAGTTTTTACTAGCACATACTTTATTAAATTATTGATGATACAAAGGTCCAGAGTAATAAAAATGCTTCAAAAATGTTTCCCTACTTTTATTACTTGGAAAGAAGCAAATCAATCATTCCTGAGCTTTGAAGCTCTCTTCTCTTTTCCTTTTTTTTTCTTTTTTAACCCTAGCTCTCCCTGCACTAATGCTGAGACTAACTTTACCTATATCTGTAGGCTTTTACCTGCAACAGCCCAAACAACAACACCTTGGTAGGAACTCTGTGCACTCTTGTCCCTATAGACTTAAAATGTCAAATCTTGCAATAAGATTCAGGAAATTGTCCTGTGCATAAGAAGATACTCCTCGTATCATCAAAAAAATCCAAGACCTGGACCTCAGCTCAGCAGTACTTTTCCAGCTACTTTCACCCACAGCAACTCAAATACACACTTATTTTAACACCTACTGGCTGTGACAGAAAGGGTGTATCAGCCATTTTGTATATCAATATATGCACAATTAAAAGGTTAAGAACAGAAAATGATCACTTGCAAGCTATCTGATGGGTTTAACATTCAAAACTTCTCAGAGCAGTATAAAATACACAAAAATATATAAAATAGATTAGCAGTAGTGTGGCAAGCTGCAGAGGTATAATAAAAAAGAGACATTGAATGCTGATTACAATTGTAAGTAACAGACGATGAGTCTGGTAAAACAATGGCCAGTACTGGCAACTCTTACTGGCCAGTGACACCTCCATGCCTGGGGATGTTGCCAGGTTGCCTCTCAGTAGCTCCTGTATACAACTACAGCTGCTGCTTCCTTTGACCTTCTTTTCTTCCTCCTGCTAAGTTTGACCACTTGTGATTTTGAACAAGTAAAATTTTATCTCACAGTATAGAAAAAAGTGCAGAGAGGTTCAGAGGAACTTAACAATAATAATCAGGGGGGGTGGAACTTGATGGTGTTCATGGTCCCTTCCAACGCTAACCATTCTACGATTGCCCAGAGTTCATGAATCCACAGATATCTTCTGCCCACCTACCTGCGGATGATTTGTTCCTCCTAACCCCTCACAAGCTACAATACCTGTGCAAGATGATGGGACAGGTCTGCTTACTCCCCAGAAAATAGCCTTTCTTCGTGGTTGTGTGGTCCTGTTCATGAGCATGTGCCAAAAATCCAGATCAGACCTGTCACTTCATTATGGACAAAACTTCTCCAGTCACATTCTCCTGTTAAGAATGCTCTGCATAATTTTTCTCACCCCTGTTACAACTTTGTTTCTTCCAGATGCCCACCTGTTCCTCTGTCCGGCCTTTAGTATGTGTGGCAGACATGCTATGTAAGGTTCAGGGAGCTGAGGTGGCAGCACAGCTGGCAGCAGACCCACACAGGATGCAGCCCTGTAGTACCCCAGCCAGAATATCAAAACGGTGATGGTACCTAGAGTCAGCCAGCACTCTTAAGCTCAGGCTCAGGGTCCAGATCAAAGGTATATGTGGCCAGGTATGGGTACAACTGTGAAGTAGCTGAGGCAAGAGCAACCCCTGAGAGGAGGGATGAGCACCCACAGAGGTTTTGCACAACTCTTCCAACAAACAACTCTCTTCTTCAAGGTGGGGCTGCTGCACTGTCAGCGTTGGACTGGAGCGCAAGCAGCCAAACCCTGGGCATCCAGTGCCTGATAGCTTGGAAGAAGTGCTGGTAGAAGGTGACATTTTGTTTCTCCTCATCTCCTGAGGCAGAGGGGACAGGCTTATATCTGTCTTAAATCTGCAAAAGTCTTTTTCCTTCTCATGTGAATCATTGCTTACCAAATGTTGAACCAAGTTTATCTTTCTTCCAAGAACATCTACTAAAGAAAGTAACAGTATTTAACACTATGATGGAATTTGTAAGATGTCTTGTGGCTTGTATGTTGGGATATCTTCACAATTTTCACCAAAAAAATCATTAACGTAGGCTTGACATTCAGGAAAAAATAGCATTCTGTGGACTCCATCAAAAATTAATTTGCCTGTATGGATGGGACCCATTCCTGAGTAAGCAGCTCCAGTTAAAGAATGGCTGCAAAAGTAGCTGCTAAACTTGTTACAGGTCACCTTCCATTTTTCTTCAAGTCTGATAATTAGCCAGTGACACTTCCTCATCCAAGATATTAGAAAGGACCTGCACAAAAATTCATTTTCTGCCATCAGAAAAGTCTGGAGAAATCTTTCTGCCTAACATCAACTGACATTAAAAAAATCTATCACTGAATGAAATTAATTTTCATGTCTGAGAAAGGACTTAAGACTTGCCTTGACCATCTGAAAATCAAGCTTCAGCAGAGGACAATAACCCAGGAGTGACTTTGGAATTGCTCCTTGACAAGGATGCAACCAGCAGTATGTCTAATGGGTGAAGAGCTGGACATCATGATTTATTTGAGATTGTTGCTTAAGAGCTCTTGCTTTCTTCACAGCGTAATTGCTAGTGTGCAGGAGCAGAGATCTCCCCATTTTTATGTGAAAAGTCACAGTGAAATTCTACACTGCTTTGTGATAAAAGCTGTTGGGAGAGAGGTAAGGTTAGTTTTAAGACTTTGTGGAGGACCATGGCCAGACACTTCTGCCTGTATATCGTTTGTCTTTATAAGTGCTCTCACAGGAGGAATCAATGCTTTTGAGTTTATTTCCCCATTCGCTGAACAATTAAGGTTGTTTTTTAGATGAAAAAAAAATTAGTGATTTGCCGAAAAATGTAGTGACATGCACGTATTAATCAGGAAGATAAAAAGAAACAGGCAGGGCTTTCTTGAACAATGAAGTGAAGTGCAAGACCTAGTTCTTAGTTGCTATATATACTCACACTTATGAGCTCACTGCAAGCAAAGCTAGAAACTATTGAATTTATGTCAGGCTCACTATTCTTGCCCAAACCTTCCAGGATTACCACCTGCTGGAATTACATCTAATTTGGAAACCTCTGCATTAAAGGTTTGTATAGAAAACCTTGAAAATTTGACCCAAGTTTACCCTCAAAATCCATATATCTAAAAAAATCTCTCACTGAAAGTACTTGTCAATGTTTCATCTTGGCACTACAGTTCTTAATCAAAAAAGTTTCCATTTCTTTTGGAAAAGGTTTTACATGTACATGAATTAAAAAAAAAAAAAAAAAAAAAAAAGTAAGGGAAGATGACAGGAATATTCCTGCTTAAAGTTGCCTTCTTAAAATCTTACTAATAGACTTGAGAATAAGATTGCTACTACAGATGCCAGCAAAAGACTATGAAAACAATATGTTAATGGACAAGCCCAACTTCTTCTTTTATAAAAATTAAGATACTTAAACGTGGAGGAAAGGTTAGTAGATTATTTCATTTTCCATAATTTTTCCCAGATATTGCATTTTCCGTTCCAAATAAAAAATGGGAAAAAAGTTGGTTTTAATAAATGAAAATGAGAACAAATCCAGTTGCATTCTGTTTTTGCATGTTGATAAACAAAAATAATATTCTTTCAGGTAAGAAGTCTTAATATACATATTTTATGAATAAATAAAAAAATATGAAAAGATCTGTTCCAAATATGTCAAACAGAGTATTTCATTACTCACAAAATACTTTCTACATTTTTAAGTGTAGTTTGCATACAACAGCAAATTTTGACAAATGTCTCTCTTTGAGCTAAGTATTAATTGTCAATAAATTATCCACTGGAAAAGATCTGACCTTATCCAGAGAGATACATGTGTAATGAATGCAAGTTAAAAATGAGCAGTGTTTGGTAACAGTCTCAAAAATCATACTTTAAGTTGTATTAAATTATGAACTCCATCCCCAGTGGATTGTATAGACCGAAGAACCACAAACAAAAGAAAAGCAAGTGATTTGTTCCACTAAAATCATGTTTTATTTATCTTTTAGTAATTACCCAGGAAACAGAATAGATATTAAAGTTGTAGATGAAACAACCATATAACAAAATGCATTCCTTTTTCCGTTTCCTTACACATAGAACTTTTCCACACCCATTTTATATTTCTTTTTGGATAATTATGAGGTTTCTTGCACTATAATATTTAACAGCTTCAAACCCACAAATATATTGCCACCAGGAAACTCCTGTGAAATACTAAAATTTTCTGATTTGTCTTTCAATTCAATATACTTGCTTGGACAAACTTTTATTTGTTGATTTTTATGTATATGTGTGTGTGAGTGTGTCTGGAAGAGAGTATAGAGAGTATACATAAGTCAGAACTCTTCTGTATTCAATAACATCAAGAGCAATGGCAACTGATAACAATAATAGTAATATAATTTTCAAGCAGTTCAACTCTAGAAAAACACTCATTAAACCTTCACATAACTGGAACAACTTGTTTTTAAAGCATTTCCCTTTATAATGCTGCCTGGTCTGAAAGTCCAATCTTCCAGCAGATAACTAGTACGCATAAAGACTTTCAAAGTGGAATTTTCTGTCTCCAAGCAGTCTCAGAGTAGGTGTGTAGTGCAGGCACTTCACCTAAACTAGCTTCAGACTGACTAGCTAGTACGTCTCTGCTGCAGATCAGAGATGAGCACAGGCTAGGCTCTGTGTTGCTATGGCTACATTGATAGCAATACCCAACCTAGTTAGTTTAAATCTAGCATATGTCTCCTGCTATGAGACGGAGCCTTGTTGGCTGCCCCGAAGCCATGCCTGAATACTCGCTCTGTAAGAATTCAATTTTGCAGAGCCATTGTGACATGATGTAGAATCAATGGTCCCATATGTACTTCTAGGGATCCTATTCTCTGACTTCATCTGGGCAATGTGGACGTATATGGTAGGTCAAATATATTCAGGTTGTTTTCTCAGCAGTTTAATAAGAGAAAAGAAGACTTTTCATGGCTATTCTTGTGTGTGTTTAGCTATCTCGATCCTCAGTGTATAACTGATTAATGGCTATGCCGTACCATAACCTGATTTCAGACATAACAGCAAAACTGCACAGTGCTTTCTATGGCTCTCCACACCGATAGGGAGAATTGAGGATGTTGTTGGCCATTTTCCAGACAAATGAGTAAAAAGTTTCTTAGTAGGAGAGGAAGAGCCATGGGGAATATCCTGTTTCTTTCCTTTTCTTCTTAAAGGACAAATTAAGTTTTGGACATTATTTCATCTGCCTCTGCTCCACCATCACAACAGCTTGGCAAAGTTGTTTCCTCTACAACTTTTAATTGTTATTTTTAAAGGTCTTAACAAGGGTAAATCATCCATTTGAAAAGGCACACACTGATTTCTTTGTAGAAAATTAAAATCACCTGAGGGGTGTGAACATGGAAATCCTTGGACCAAGCCTTCTTTGTGCAAAGTCTCATGCTAAGATCACTGTATGTGACTAATGAACTATTAGAAATTATTTGAGTACCCTAAAATATTCTAAAAAACAATCCTTTTCTCTTAAATTAAGACCACAAAACCATGGTTGACAAACTGATGAACTGAATAATCAGAAATTAGAAGCTTTTGAAAAACTAGTTTTGTTCTTTTTTTCTTTACTTTTTTGATAATTTTGTTTGTTCATTTGTTAAATTTCTTTTGCAAATGAATCACAGAATCACAGAGCTGAAAGAGATCTCTAGAGATCATCCAAGTCAAACTCCCCTGCTAAAGTAGGATTGCCCAGAGCACATTAATCAAGACTGCATCCAGGCAGGTCTTGAAGGTCTCCAGTGAAGGGGACTCCACAACCACCTTGGGCAGCCTCTTCCAGGGCCCTGCCACCATCACTGTAAAGATTTTCCTCATATTTGAATGGAATTCCCTGTGTCCAGCTTGTGCCCACTGCCTCTCGTCCTGTCACTGGGAACCACTGAAAAGAGTCCAGCTCCATCCTCCTTCAGCCAACCCTTTAGATACTTTTAAGTATTAATAGGGTGTCCCCTCAGTCTTCTCTTCTCCGGGCTAAAGAGTCCCAGCTCTCTCAGCCTCTCCTCATAAGGGAGATGCCCCAATCCCTTAATCATCTTTGTTGCCCTACGCTGGACTCTCTTCCAGTAGTTCCCTGTCTCCCTTGAACTAGGGAGCCCAGAAATAACACAGTATTCCACTTTTGGCCTCAACAGTGCAGAGTAATGGGGGAGAATGACCTCGCTCAACATACTGACCATGATCTTCCCTATTCAGCCCAAGTAATCAAGTAATAAGTTTTGGGGTTTTTTTTCCTATTTAGGTTCCTCAATACAGACAACAGTTTGAATGCATTGATTTAAATGGGTCGAAATTACATTATATAGAATCCTCTCTGCCTTTTTCAATACTAGGGAAAGATCACTTGCAATGTAAAATATTAAGACATATTTAGACTATTTCTTTTTACTTTATGTCTAAAAAGACTTATAGAAAAGAAGCATCTGTTTGATAGTCTTTGTAACAGCGTTAAAATATGATAACTGCCCTTCAAAAGAAAAGAACAGAAATTAGTAGGAAATTTCTGAAGCAGCCATTGCTTTTTCAGTCCTAGTTCCCTGAAAACAGAACAAGACAAAAATTACCCAAAAGGAAGAAGAAATGTGCTTTTCATGGTGCTTAGTTCACTGGCAGCTTGTTTCTCTGTTTAAAAATAAAAAGATAAGAGAAAAAAAAAAGGAAAAAACCCAGCACAACTGTCTAGCTTTTTTAGCCTGTCAAAGATCTGCAAACTTGAGCAAACATAATGCTCGGGGGGGCGTTTCTTTTGGTTGTTTTTGTTGTTTTTTTTTTTGTTGGTTTTTTTTTTGGGGGGGTAGGGGGATGTTTAATAGCTTTTAGCTGTCACTATGGTCACAGATTCACAGCAATGTTATAAGAGTTGAAATCTTGCCTGGCTAAAACTTATTAAACACAAGAGTTTGGGGGTTTTTTTGTTTGTTTTTTTGTTTGGTTGGTTTTGTTTTGTTTTTTAAAAAAAAAAAAAGACATTAAATAAGAAGGGGAAAGGAATGCTTTACATTAACATTGTGTTCAGGATTTGGCTTTAGCTTGTAGGTAGCAATTGAAGTGCAGAAATGGTTGCTTTCTCTCAAAAAATTCATCTCCAAACCAAAAGGCCAAAAGGGCCTGTTATTCTGGGAATACAATTGCCAGACTAAGCACATACCCTGGAAGAAGAAAGATTGCACATTTCCTGATCCGGGCAAAACTGTTGATTTTACCATCATAGATAAATCCTGATTTGACAACTGGTTTAAATTTTCTCTGAGTGTCTCCTGTCAGAGACTTTCTTTTTTAATAAATGAGTACTCACTGATGTAGGGAATCTTTGACTCTCACATGCTAATTAAAATGGCCCACACTATCTGTCTGCTACCTGTCCACTAAGCTACACCATCTGTCTCTTCTTCTGGCTCAAGAGATACTTTATAGAAATGTCAGAAAACTGTAAATGTAAAGTGTTAGCATCTGATTCTGCATATCCATAATGAGATTACTCACTGGGAATGTAAAATATCTGATTTCAAAGGGGGAATGGGCTATTAAATTTGATCTCCTATTTCCCAGGTTGGTATCATTGACAACAATGACCATTCTGGAGCTTTATAACATTTTCTCTGACCTTATTAAGAAAACAAATCTAACAAATCTTTCTTTCTAAATCCAGAGGTGAATTTTCATAAAATATTCTGATTTCATTAAATCACCGGTTTCCAACAACAAGAGAATTTTCTAACTAGTTTTAGTGGCATCTAATTTACTGCTCTGGCCAAAAGGCATTTTAGGATCAGTTATGCAATCTCACAGCTACTGTAATGTATTCCTGCAAATATCATAGAATTGTGGAATGGTTTGGCTTGGAAGGAACCTTAAAGATCATCGAGTTCCAACCCCCCTGCCATGGGCAGGGACACCTCCCACTAGAGCAGATTGCTGTGATTTGGTTGCTTTGTTGTTGCTCCTACATATGATAGAAGTAATGATGTGTATTACTTCTAATCCATGTCCATCACTTTCAGCAAAAAAACCAAAACTTTTTTATTAATGCAGGTATATGCCTGTAACTTCAAGTTTCATTTAACCCATTTATTTTTCTAGAAAGTTCCAGTTTATTTTCTTGTCAAGTTATGATTTTAAAACAAGGTGAAAACATCTTGTTACAACAGTGCAACATTAAAACAAACAAACAAACAAAGGTATCAAATTTTGGCTTAAACTTTCCATTTTTAAAAGAATGATATTAAGTAACAGGTTGAATTGGATTCTGATAACCTTGAGCAACTTAGAATAAAATCCACTTGTAGTTGGTGTCTTGCTCATGTGATTTCTTTGGTAGGTCTACAGGAAGAAAATTAATATGAAAGCTGAAAGATCGGAATAATACATAGTTTCAGGAGCAGAATTAATTGCTAGATTGAAAGAACATTCAGATATTTGTTTGGGCCTAAAGATATGTTGTGATTGTTGGAAAAAACATATGTGAGAAAGCAGAATGAATGGAGGGGTGACTGACAGAAATGAGTGAACAGCATACTAGGCTAAAAAAGGGAAATTCATACAAAAGAAGGAAGACACACCTTGCTTNGTTGTTCTTTCAGCTAGTTCTTTGAGCTAATAAGTTGCTCTTTCGTAATCACTGTTCCCTTGGACTCAAAAACTACAGCAATTTCTGCCATGTCAAGATCTGGCTTAAGATCATACGCCTGTTTCCTGAGCCATTTCAAAGCCCTAATTATAACAATGTGTGGTTGCAAGAACTTTTGACTAAGATTCTTGGCTTTCAGTAATTTGGGGATGAAGGGAAGAGAAGGGAAGGGAAGAGAAGAGAAGGGAAGAGAAGAGAAGAGAAGAGAAGAGAAGAGAAGAGAAGAGAAGAGAAGAGAAGAGAAGAGAAGAGAAGAGAAGAGAAGAGAAGAGAGGAAGGGAGAAGGGCTGGGATGGATTGTAAAAGTATTTGTTAGGGAATGTGCACAAGTTATCAGAGTCCTGGTCAGGAGCTGAATGTTCACAAGTAAAAGCAGCTGTGTACATTCCAGTTTAAAGGTGATACTTTTCTTGTATGAAATCCTTCTTTAACTCTTTTAAAAATGGCTGGTAGAGCATCTTTATTGGTAATTTTACGCCAAGAAACAAGAAAAATTACTTTCAGAAAAGTCAAATATTCTTGAATTATTTCAAAATAACTTTTGAATAAATGTTTCCTGAAGCTGTCAAATGAAAAGAATTAAAGATTGGTTCAAACTGTTGAAAGATGTTGATAGCTGTAACAGCAATAATAAGGACTGTTGTGATCTGAGGGAGTAACTCTTTACCTCGGGGGAGGCAAATATGGTGTTTCAGGTGGATACTAGAAGACTTCAGTGATCTGGATAAGGGATGAGGTATTTTTACATTAATTTTATTTGAGTCTTTTCTTACTCTTTTAATCTTAGAGGGGGGTTGAAAGTATGTTCTGACTAGAAAGCCCATCAAAAGATGAAAGATTTTTCAGAAGGAAAACCGTAACAAGGATTACCACATTAGAGGAGCAAAGTCATGTGAACTTGGAAACCAGTGGGGAATTAATGAACATCTGAAGCAGCAGTTCCAGAGTGTTTCAATAGGAACCTTTTGCTCACACACCAAGAGTTGTAACACAATTACTTGTGCTCCCAAGACATACCTTGCAAAACTTGAGATGATCATCTGTGTCATTATATGTTCTTTGCAGACTTAGGAATAGCTTTTCAATTTATAAGGAAAATAACAGCTATAGTAAATTATGGGAAGAACTGTCTTGACCATGTTTTGTGGAATAGACTTCCTACAAAACATTTCAGTACAAAATAATTTTTTTTTGTACTCAGAAATCCAGTATCTGAAAAATTGCTACAGATTAAATCAGTAAAAAATCCCACTGAATTTGTGTTTTAAGAAAGTTGAAACTCTTCATAGCAACAGACCAGGTGAAAGACAAAAAACCACCCCAAATATTAGGAAAGCTGCTTATAAACAGAATGAAAACTTTGGTTAGAAATACATAGAATTAGGTAATGTGGAAATCAGAGTCATGTCAACTAAGTATCCTTTGCTTCTTAAATCTCAAAAGCTCTTAGGCTTGTTCTGTATCAACACTAAACACCCAAGAATCAGTACATTTTTTAATACAGTTGTATTTTCTGGTCAATGCTAATGACTAAAATTCCCAATAGTCATGTTTTGTGGATATTTTAAGGATACTCATAACTAAGTTATGGTTTCTAATTTGTTTTCTGTTCTCTAAAATAAACATATCTCCTATGCAGAGATCTTATTTCAAGTGGTCAAAATAACTTGAAGAGAAATAAAAAAATATTTGAAATACATTTTGAAAAATTATTTTAAAACTATTTGATAGTTTTAGATAAAGTGTTGAAATAATGACTAGTATAATTAGTTCTATAACCAGAATTAATGTTGCAATATACAATGAGAAAATGTATGAGAAGTTATGCAACTTCTAAGGATATGCTTTTTTCTTCACCCTAAGGGAAAGGAGTCATTCACAAAAAAACATGCCATCCACCCACTGCAAAAAGTACCCTTTTACCAGTCTTCTGATTTCAGAGGAAATATTTGCCAATTATGGTTGATCCCAGGAGACATTTAGTACATGTAATGTTGGTTTAACTGTCTTTGAAAGATCAATGGATGTATTCTAATTTTTGTTCAGTTCGGACTAACTGGCATTGTTATATAGTACTAGTAGAACATTACTCATGCTTTCTAGAGCCTAAAAGTTGTGTGGACCTTTCTTTATGTCATTTGGTGAACTGACTCAGTTCAACACTTTCTTGTATTTTGATAGTTTTCTCAATTTAGCTTTTCTACTGGGATTGAAAAGTATGATTAATGATCTGTGCAGTTTTCCAGTGGATCTTTAATGCCAAAATACCACCAGCAGAAGTTTGTTAGGTGTTTTGCTTTCATTTCTTTTCATATAGGCTTCTTTATGATGCTTTGGGACATGCAAATGAATCAGAAGCATCAGCATTATAATCAACTCGATCCTGGCATCAGAAAGTGATGAAAGGCTGCTTATAAGAACAACAGGAGTATGCTATCTGTATGCTGCCACTAGTTACTTCACATGGGCAGCAGAACTGAAATGTGATGTTAGCAAAAAGAGTGCTGCAGGGGAGGTTATACTATACTTGCAGGATTATACTATATTTACTAATGGAGTTAGATGGTAGGACTTACTGGAAGTTTTAAGTTTGGGTAAAATATTGGCAAATGATTTTAAAATTTTGGGATTAGGTTTCTCTCAATAAATACACACGTATACAGATCTTCTGTCTTAATAAACACAAAGGGGTAAATAAGAAGTAATAAAAGAACCTGAATTTTATCAACAACTGCAAGGAACAGTCAAAGGGTCACAGGGACATGCTGGCCCCTGAATGAATGTTTCTTAAACTTTCTTTATATAAAAAAAACTCTCTACCACTAGAACAGAAAGGTACGCTGAAGTACTGAAGCTGCTGTGCCATGTTGCCTGACCACTGTTATGCACAGCTGTAGCATCATAGTCAAGTATTATTTTCAGACAAAATCACTCCACTGAAGGCAGCAATGGCCTAGCAATCAAAACAGAAATCTGCGGGTTATTTTAAATGGTATGGTTTCAAAAGATTGTATGACGTCATCTAGCTATTTTAATATGAAAAATATTCTGACTTCCTACATCAGATAGAACATCTAAAATGCAGAAAACAATAGTATACGTAAATAAGACTGTCAAATACAGTTCCCTGAAATTTGGAATATATTTTGTGTTCATTTGCATTATATGATGCTTGGCTTTTAAATCTATTAAGGATTTTTTTTATTATCATTTTTTGGGTGGGGTGAGACACTGTTCATGCCTATGTTCCCACAGAATTGCTTTCCAGTTCCTGTAAGGCAGAGTACAGAGTATTCATTTATGTAAATTAACATCAATTACCATTTTATTATCTGATGTTTCTTATTAAGAATTGCTGTTTTACTCGGCACTAAAGTGATTAGAGATGTCTTGATTTAAAAATTTCCAACCAAATCCATGCACTTATTCCTGCAAACCAAAGAATTCCTGAAATCTGGAAGAATTCCAGAGAGTTCTTTAGTGGCTGGAAGCTGGCAACCTAGGAGGTCAGTTTTGTTGTAACAAGCACTTTCCATTAATACATTAAATAACACCACTGAGGTATATTGATATTTCTGATATTTTCCTGGTCTCAGGAATTTATTTTCCCTGATGGTAATTTTTCTGAGAGGGGAGGATAGAAGATACATAAATGGAATTGATTTATTCTGAGTTGTATTTAAACAGAAACTGAAAGAAAATATATTAAAGGAAAAACCATAAGATTTTCTCTAGAAGTTGTGTCTTATCTCATTAAAAATTACAGATGTAAACAGGGTTCTATCTTGACATCTCCAGATACAAGAGAACAAAGACTTCCATACAGTTAAAGAAATTAAGAATATATTTCTTCATCATGTTGAATCCATTACTATTGAAGGCAACAATCCAATAGGGTATGAACTATTATTAGAATGGTAAATGTTGTCTCCTATAATATTCTACGTATGTAATTCATATAGTCAAAATAGATGTATGCAAGATTTTAGTCTGCTGCAATTTATCTGAAGTCAATGAATTTATTCTTAGAACAAATTTTTTGTTAGTTCTTATTAAAAGATACAGTGTCTTGCATTTCCTCCTGTTTTTTACAGTGTTATGAGATATCCATTTTCCCTTGTTCAGTTGTCTCTTTTCTCTGACCTGAACTCTGTTCAAGTAAACTTGTTTTCTCTTTTTTAACTCAGTAACAGCCTGGATTTGTTACTCCTGCAAGCAAGATGTTAATTTTCAGTTTGTACTTGCACATCTTTCTCCTGTAGAATATTTTCAGGAAAATAAATTTGATATTGCAGGCATAATTTTAGGACTAAAACTTTTATTAAAAAGACAGTAAGCATAGCCAAAGAATACAGATATGTCGTTCATAAAATGGATCAGCCAAAATTATCTTCTGACTGCTGCTTAATTCAAAGCTGATAAATCAGCAAGAGATAAAGACTTTTTATTTTTTATTGTCCTAAAACATTTTAAATGTTGCATTCCCTTGAGAAATTTATGGAAGAGTTTAAGAAAAATGGCTAACAGAAGAGGAAGTGACTTCCAATGAGATGTTATTTCTTATGTTTACTTGATTAGGCTTCTGTTCAACCATGGGGAAAATCCTATTTCAACACTTCATGTCAGCATGATATCATGATTTTTCTCATCCTTTCACTTCATACTCCAGCTAAGAAAGTTATCATGAGTATATGTCAATTTTTAGCATTTATTGCTTCGGTATTGGCCAGAAATAGGGGATTATACTTGAGTTTAAATTATTTCAAACAAAAAGAAATACAGGTTTTATTAAAAAAGATTTCTGCCCCGTGGGTAGGAGTACACTACTACTGAAGCTAATTATGTGACTTTTTTTTAGATAGGTAGTAAATAGATCAGGAAAACTTGCAACTCTTGTTTTTGGTTGTTTTTTGTTTTTTTGTTTTTTGTTTTTTTTCATTCAAAAAGACATTAATAACACTTATAAATTGTATGAAAAATAATCCCTACATTTGAAAATGAAGAAAAAATTTTAGACTGGGACACATTTAAAGATTTAAAATGAATAAAAGTAATAGTACAGAATTGCTTAAGTAATATTTACAAGCATTTAGCAATTGGCTGCTTATTTAATGGCCCAATTGAAAGGGCTGTGCTTTTTTGATATGTTGATAAATCTGTCATTTATTTGTGGTTAGTAACCAATTTTCAGGCATTTTGAATTCAGAACATATTCCATTAAATTCATAAATTCATTAAAGTCCCTGTGCACCAGATGGCATAATATAAGAAATGTTTGAAGCACTCCATAATTAAAGCTTCTAACATGTAATAGTCTGGCTGTATGTTTGACAGTTTGTTACATGCATTAAAGCTTAGAGCACTGCAAAATGTTGTGTAAATAACAAAATCATTGCTAAAGTCTTGGATTTAGAGTCATTCAGATAGAAAGGATCATGACTATAACAAATTTATATTCTGATTCCTGAGTTCAGTGTTTTCCTCCTGATGTTCTGAAGCACAGGGGTCATAATGCATGTTTCAGTGTCTATTAAAGCAGTAGAAAAACAATTTACTGAATTAACTATATATAAGTATCGTCTGTAATGTTACAGAAGTGCTATACATATAGGCAAAGTAAGGAAAAATGTCTCCTTCTGGTGTGCTTTCTTTCGGGAATTCTCCTCTAGAGTTCTGGAACCATCTTTTAGAGTTAGGTGCTGAGATGCGTTTTTAGCTTTGTAGGAGTGAGTGGCATCTCAGCTCCCTGAGAACTTGAAGAAAAACTTCAGAAAAGCAACTGTCAACCGGTCATCCACACTAACTCTTAAGAAACTGCTAGAGTCTGGTGGAGTGACTCCTCAGGATTTCTCTCTGAAATTTTTTTCCCAACAATTACGGCAAAATGGAAAGAGCAGGGAAGATTTCATTCCCAGACCAGAAGTAAGAGCTATGGCAAGAACAACAGCTGGGGAGGATAACGTGCATTTCAGCACCTCTGGAATGTGCCGTTCTCCCTGTAAACAGCATCAGCTCATCTGGTTAAGACAGATCAGAGGAGCCATAGGCAAGACAACTTCTATACTCATTTTAACCTGTTTCTTACTAAGTTAATCTTGACGGCACTGTCAGTGGATACCAAAGGTGCCGAACCTCTCTGCTGAAAGACGTATGAAACGGTCATCAGTTCCTCCCACTGCCTGTTTGTTCAGGCAGGCAAAAGACAGATCTTTGTAGAACAGACCAAGTGTGAAACTTTCCCCTTGTCCCAGATCTTCCTGAATAGTTCTCAGCAAGTCTGCCAGGGTGAGACCAGTTGCACAGCTGTGGCCAAGATGTCCAGTCTACTGTGGTCTATCTAATATCTAATACTGGATACCAGTACCTATTAGTAGATACTACTCCTAAGAACACCCTTGGATTTGGCAGTACACTTAATACACACTGTAGTTTTTCTTCATGGAGTTGATGTCTTCTTGGATCATGTAACAACTGAGACATTAATAGAAAACTTTGTGGTACAAAATCCTTCTTACTTGGATATTAAAGGTTGAAGAATTAATTCCTGGCTTTTTTTTTTTTTTTTCTCTATCTCAAGAGCAACTTAATGTGTTAATTGTTGCAAAGTAACAGTAGAAAAAACTTACAGCTTCCTCCATAGGACTTTCTCTAAACTGGAGTTGTACTTCCCTGGAAGTGTTTAAGGCCAGGCTGGATGGGGCTTTGAGCAACCTGCTCTAGGGAGAGGTGTCCCTGCCCATGGCAAGGGGGTTGGAACTTGATGATCTTCCGACTCTAACCATTCTATGATTCTATGATTCTGCTGATAATTCAGTTTTTTTCCTCACAGTAGTTTTTGTAGAAGCTTTCATCAGTGGGTCACCAATGCCTCTTGATAATTGAATACAATTATGCAACTTTTCCAGTAATTCTGAATCTGTGTTATTCAATTTCAATATTTTAAGTCATCGTATTTGAAGAGCTCAACAGGCGAAAGTGACAAAACCCCAGATCTATTATACTGAAGTTTCAGGGTTAAATGAGAGACTTGATGAGTGGCATCAGTATTTAGCCCCATCATACTAATAGATGCTGGTTCTAAAAATGTCCTGCATTAGCTTACTGAGTCACTGGATATTGGTGGATCATGGGGTTTCTTAAAGTCATAGGTAAGCTTGGAAAAACGAGTCTGAAAATGAAACATAAAATTCAATAAATACACCTCCTTCCTTGTATCTCTCTGAAATAAGATAATTACACAAAACACTCTAGTATGGAAACTAACAAAGTATTTGGTACATTGGTTCAGTTACTTTAGCAATCTGACAATAACCAGAGGATATAGTATAGGTAAAATTCCTCTATTATAATTATTGTCATATATTCCTTCTTCATCTTTTTTCTTCATTACGCATTTTGATAACAATTTTCCATGAAGATTTCCTTTTCAAATAATTCTTTACCTTTGTAAGAGGTTGAAAATAACTACTTTAAAAATATTATGTACTTTCATTCCCACATAATAATTAAATTTGATTTTTTAATTAACTCTGCTCTGTTTACATGAATACAGTCATTCAAGATACACAAAAAAAGTTTAAGCATGTGTATTGAAAGCAAACTCAATATATTTATAACATATTTATTTTAAAAGATTACGTGTGCTTGTTTGTATATTAAGATTGATACATAATTCACTTCTTCTCTGAATCATTAGTGTGTATATGCATGTATAGCATCATATATATTTTTTTTCCTCATATTAAATCAAAGCAAGCACTGGGAAAAACGGAAGTAGGGAATGGTGGTTATTCAAGCACATATTCCTTTGGGAATTCCATTTTAAATTGGAGTCAGTAACAACATTCTCACCTATTAGGAAATAGGGAGTTCTTGATAAGAAATCAGATTGACTTTGAGAATCAGGAAGTCATAAGACAATGAACTTTGGCCTAGATTTTTCTTTTTATTCGAGTCTTTTTGAACTGATCAGTTCTCTTATGCACAGGAAGAAAGCTTCCTAATTTTGGTGTACCTTTCTGATGCTGAAACTGTAATTTAGTTGTCTTCTTCAATGTCTGCTCTCTTTCCATCAAGTGAAATACTCAGTTTTTGAGTTGGTGATTTCTAAAACAGAAGTCAATCATCATTTTAGGATATCCATTGAGGTTTTGTGTGGCTGTTACTCTTATGACTGTGTAATTTTTTAAGTATAGAGGCTGTAGTTCTTAGGTTAAAGATTATTTCCACAGATAAATGTAGGCGTATAAAAAAGAAGTAAAAACCTGCCTAAAACCCAGACGAACTAAATTGAACATGACACATGTAAAGATCAAGAATTTATGAAAATCATATCATTAGACAAAAAAGGTATGTATTAATGTTGCTTTACATTGACCTTTTTTGTATCATAAATACCAAGGGAAACTTTTAATGGGATTACACTGAGTTGCAAGTAATAGTTCCTATCAAGGAAAACCACCTTAGTAATTTAAACTATTTGAATATATTATTAAGTGTGTAAGATAGGAAGTTTGATAAAGTTTTGAGAAGACCTTTTCTTAGAAGTTAAGATTGAAATTAAGTACAAAATAATACCTTATAATAAACCTGAAAGTCGGTACGTAATGATTAGAAATAAATACTCACTATTAATTACAACAGAAAAATGAAAACTGGAGTGTTTAATGGATTCGTAATTAGGTCTTACCTTTTATGCATAATCCATACCTATGATGAAAAGATAAGAAAAACATAAAAATTTTGATTATATTGCGCTTTGAAAATATTATGCTTATCTTAAGCTGCCTAGTTTTCTTAAACTTACTTTAGAAGTACCTTCTCTTAATAGCAAGGAAAATGAAAAAGACATTCAAAAATGTTTACTTTCTCTGGCTTACCAAAAGAATGGAAGAGTTGGCTTACAGTGTTGAAGAGTGACATATCACAACCTTTAGAAGAAATCTTTTATCATTCCAAAGTAATTATGCTACTTGTACTGCTACAGATCACTGAACAGACCAAAAAGATTTTTAAAAAAATATTTAAAAGTAATATTTAATGATAACTATTACATTGAGATAGATGTAAAACTCTTGTTTCAGGGAGTAAGCTAATATTTAGGTACAGGCCGGGGGGAAAAATACCATGCGGGGAAAAAATGGTCCCATATTTGCCTATAACTTGCTAACCTACTTATATCTTCACATGAGGCATTTGGCAAAAGACCAACAAGGTCTGCTGATAATCATTCTGGACTCCAGAGCAAAGCTCCTATAGTCCTTTTATGATGTCTTTTTCTGTTTGATTTCTTCTGCTACTTTTTTTTGCTCTTCTATCCTTGAATGAAACCTTTGTGAAATGGGATGTACCAAAATAACTTCTTTCTTCTGTCGTATAACTTCTTTCTTCTGCTATGTCCACATACCCAAAGAACAGTGCTAGTTATTTTAGCATTTGCCCCCGGAAGCCAGAAGTTTGCTGTTGAGACAGTGAGTTAGATTCAGGGAAATCCTACATACTTTGGTAGTTCCTAGTATATGGGCAGGCAAGAACCTGGATTTAAGGGAAAATAGCTCAATATTGAGCTGAATTTCTTTGAGCCCTAAACTGATACTGATTTGAGATTTGCATCTTTCTGATGCATTACGTTGTTACAGGGAGCTACAGATGATGAGTGTTTACATAGATTCAAAACATGATTGAAGAAATCACAGGGGAAAAACCTCTGGCCATTATTAAATACAAGGGTGGCACTTCTGATTGAAATCCCTGAATATCAGTTTGCCATGGCTTAGGAAAATAGACTACTTACCTTTTCTTCTTCCTTTTAACTTCCTACAAAGCAACTTGGTCTCTTTTTTACATTAGTTTGATATGAATTTGCCAGTTCTTCTGGCAGAGTATTTTTGGTTTGTGCATAAAAAATGTAAGGAAACACACACATACTAGAGTTTGGAAAAGTGACTTGCAAGGCTTTTAAGCTGAATAAGTAAAACTAAATTAACCAGAAATTTGCTGATTTTAACAATTTTTTTTCATAAAAATTGAGAGTAAACAAAAAGATTAAAGGCAATAAAGCACAGGGAAGAAAATAATCTTGTAAAGTTAGGAAAATAAATGGAAGCCAATGAAATTTTGAAATTTCAAATTGAGGCTGACTTTTGATATATATTCTTTTTTCCTCTGAATGTAAATTTTGAATTCAGTTAAGGAGAAATAAGACTTAGGACTGTTCCATTTTACAATTTCAAGTAGAATATTGATCACACTCAGTTACCTTTTAAAAATCTATTAAGTTGATTGGCACATAAAGAATGCCAGTTAACCAAAGATATACCTTTCTGTGAATGTTTGGAAGTGGAAGACTGTTTCTCCTGTCTTTGAACTCCTGTAGAATGAGATTAGTATTTTAAAAATCCACCTGTGCAGTGATTCAGCAAACATTTTGGCATTCGAGAATTGTCTCTTCCTTTGCCAGAGTCCCTATATCCACGAGTATGAGACAGTCGTGTGTACAGACAGCATGGAGCATTAAGCCTCTCTGGTCACAAAATCCTCCCTTGCTTGTCAGTGAAAATCAGCAAGTACACATGGTATTGAGCATCTGTGCAGAACAGAAACCTTCGTGAAGTGCAGATAACCACTGAAATTTCATTTAAAAATAAAACTGCTTCCTAAACAAGAAAGAAAAAGCATGATCTATGATAGGAAAACTTAAAATATATAGACTATGGATTCTTAGCTGGACATCCACAAATTGTTCCCAGCAGTTCACAGCCTTGATTCTTTCGTTTTCTTGTTAAAGAACAAGAGAGTTTCAATTAGAGGCTATAAAGATACAGAAATGGATCATTAGGGTCCAGAAGGAGGACAAAATTATTTTCTGTATAGATCCTAAAACTAGCATCAGAAAGTGCAGACAGTTATATAATATATTGCACGTTTTTTCTTTAGCAGGACAAAAATATTAATTCAAAAAATAAAAGTATTTGATTTCTTATAGCCTGCTATGATTCTCATTAAATTTATGTATTTGGTCAAAGTGTGGGAAGTTCATAATTCTGTAATTATGCTTCTGACTTTTTAGAGAGATACTGAAAGACACAAATGACAACTTTTTAAAAATTTTGCTACAGTTGGCACATGTAGAAGCATGCTCTTTCAAGTGACATTATTAACAAAATTAAATCTTTCCCGGTTAAGAAATTTCTTTGAGAAAAAAGCTTTTGTGGAAGGATTCCTAAAAATGTTTCCTAATAGTTTTTTCTTAGTGAATGGATGCTTAAAACGAATAAATAAACAGTGACAAGGAAACGAAAACTGTAATAGTATGCGAGATTTGTCTCAGGCTCTTACCTAGGTATTAGTTTTCTAGTTTTTTACAGTGATAACTACTGCCCCCTTCTGATGAGAGATAGAAATAGCCCTCTTTTTCTCAGTGTGATGGCTCTCTGTGCTGTTTTACAGAAATGTGTTTCGATTTCTCCCTTTTTGTCCTGCACGTGTAAAGATGAAGATAACTTTCATCAAAAGTTAGACCGTTGTACAGTCAAAATTATTACACTGGAAGTGTGGGCTTTCACTGCTGCAGGTATCTCTATCCCTTTTCTAATATCGTGTAAAATTGTACAGTTCTTTTGAAGGGTACTCAGATATTTTGGGTTTTTTATGTGTTAAGAAAATGTGACCTTCTCATAAGCTTGCACTTAACAAGAGTTCATCCTCAAGCATAAGCATCTATGATATTAATATTAACCAAATATAATTTAAGCAAATCTAATTTTAAGGAAAGCATAAATTTAAAACCCCATCTTATATTACAACAGAACAAATTCTTTTTTCATTGGTCTAGCATAATGCTCATAAATCTGGATATCAAAGTTATCTTGGAGGCCAAGTATCTCAGTGTAAACCTCAGTGCTCCAAGTTGTGCAAAAATATGCTGTATCTGGTACGCTTCTTACAGGGAGCAAGGTGCAGATACAACTCCTTGCACTCAAACTCCACTGTGTTTGGAGAAGTGCAAAGGAAGGGTAAAGGCAGGGTGGGAGCTTATTTGTGCAAATCTGGTTCCTGTTTTTGAAAACCAGAAGTATGGATTATAGCTACAGCTTGACTGTGGTAGGAGTCAAAGAGAATGAGTGGGAATTTAATTCTAAAGAGGGTTAAGTAAATATCAAAGATATAATAGTGATATGAGCATTTCTCAGAGATGGAAGCCTGGGAAAAGTTCATTTAATATTATCCTAAAATCAGAATTTGTTTTATAGATTTGGTTTATAGAGGGAGTCAGGAATCCCATTGTTCCAGAATTCAGAAACTGTGATTTTATCGTTTTCTCATCATGTGTAACTTATTCCAGCAACAGTGTCTTTTACCTTATCCTGCTCCTACTCTACAAGAGTCACAGTGCAAGTAGAGAGGTTTGGTCTTGTACTGCCTCAAAACAGAGCCACACGTTCAACTTCCATGCGTGCTGAAATGACTGTTCAGTTTTCAGTTCCTGCAGATTTGAACAGCCTGAAACATCTGCTGTAATTTGAACAAATAATGCAGCTAAAAATGCAGCTAAATAGGTTAGTCTTTGAAGTTCCTCAGTCTTTCTTAGATGTACCTGTGTTTCTGTCACTCCGTTGTTTTCGTTATTACTTTCTAATTTTTCTTTGGCGTCATGACATGGTGTCAGTTTTCTGTGATGACATTGCAATGTTTATTCTCTTTCTGATAGTTGATAGCAAAATATGGATTATCAAAAAAAAAAAAAAAAAAAGAGATTGTTTGAATTAGTAGAACTTTGGCATTTTATTTTGCTTTCTATTCCGCTCCCACATAATTTTCTCTGAAATTTTGGGCAATGTTAAGGTCCCTAGAATGGCCATTAGCCCATCACAGCTGTCAGTACTAGATATTAGTCATATTAATTATTTTTCAGGCATATAAACTCAACCCAGCTTGATTAATTTATCAAAATATGTGGCACAGCCTGCTCAGTTACCATGCGACCCTGTTAGAGAGTTGTTTGCAACCCCTGGAGGTGAGTCTGCAAGCAAGAGTAGAGCAAGGGTCCCAGTAACTTTGTTCAAGCAACTTCCCCTCAATCAGCGATAAGGAGAGGAGTAGAAGGTGAGTCAATATGTCAGGAGGCTGCCCGGAGGACCTTGTGACACTGTGGCTCTGTCTCCAACTATGAGTCTTTACAATGGCTTTACACAGCTTTGCTTATCTGTGCATGACGAGCTCTTGCAGGCTTCTGTGCAGAATTTAACAGAATTACTTTTCTGAGTGGAACAGATTCTCACTAGGTATCAAATCCCATTACATTAAATGACAGCCCGCCTAAAACATCTCTTCTGCCTCACTTGGCCATCCTAAATTTTCAATTTCATCTACATTTACAATTTTGCACTGAAGATCTTTGGTACAAAACCAGGCTTACTATTTTAAGATTGTCAGTTACATCAAAATGTTGTTTTGATTATCCCATCGACCAGTCCTCCTGATTTGGTCTGTGCAGGGGGCATATTGGAGCCATTGCAGCCTGATGAAATCAAATTATTTTAATTGTTTATTCTTAGTCAAATAGTAAGACAATTATTAGTCCCAAGACAATGTTAGATTGATAGCTGATGTAAAAAATACTACTGAATTTGGAGTTTTGCTTATACTATCATCTTTGAGCCAGGAGAACAGAGTTATTATGGGGCTGTTACTTTTTTTTATTTTTGTTTTCCCCTAAATTAAAGACATAAAAGATTAGCATATGGTTATACCTTCAAATGGCTTCCAGCAGGCTTATTAAGCTATAGCTTGTTATTTCCAAACTCTCACCACTCTCCTGTCAGGATTTTTTTCCCCTCCTTTTTTTCTTTTTTTTTTTTTTTTTTTTTTAGTGAATTTAATAACCATGAAGAAAAGCAAACTAATTGAAATTATTCCCTACAACATTACCTAAATTTAGAGAATGCAATTAACTATGGCATGCACATCAACACACATAATTCTGTAAAACACTTATCTGAGGTAGAAATATTGCCATTACTAATTATAAAAGCATAATCTCCAAGAAACAACTAATAAGAATAAAATGCATAAGCAAATACTATTAAAAAATGCAAGAAATGCTGCAAAACAAAATTAGAGGTAGGCAAAAGGAGGTTCTAACCTTAAAAAAAAATGTTCAGTAATACTCTTGTTTTATTTTCTATATCATGAGCTGGTTTGTTTTTAATTCAATACAATATCTGCTTTTCAGAAACTCTTAGAACTTTACAATTCTGCCTCTCCTGCTGGAAAGAAATGATTTGTTGGAGTTCCATATCATGCAATGCATTTATCTAATGTTCAAATAAAACTTCAAATATCTGTTACCATATGTGAAATGTGCTACTGTTAAAATCCAGAATTTTACCTTATTTTCACAGGGGTTTTTTTCAGAGTCTAGAGTACTAGGCTGCAGGGCAAGAAACACTGATCCTAATCCTATCTTTGCCATATTTAAGCTGTGCAAACCTGAGATGGCCACCTCTCCTCTCTGTAGCGTTGCTTTCATTGAAGAGCCCAGGAAAATCACAACACTTTTCCAGTGAAGAGACGGAACTGGTTTTGCAAAGAAACTCACTTTTGCCACAGGTAAAATTGACTTGCCTAGGCCATGCCTCCTAAGTGGCTTTTCTTCCCCGTGTAAGCTTTCCTCTGCTCCCTGCCTCTACACAAATCTTGTCTCATTGCTTTAATTTATGATCTCTTTGGAACAAATAGGCATATAATTGTACAAAGGCTGATAAAAAGAAAATTGTCAGGATCCAATAAGAGCTCTAGTTGACTCCTGTTCACTGGCATTTCACACCAAGTCGCCAATACATAGTTTTGTTTCAGTGGTTCCATTCTCAGTCACTTATAAATTTGTCATACTTTACAAGAGATTATATTCAGAAAATTTCAGAGAAAAAAAAAATGTCCATCCATTTTGAAAACAATAGAAGCTGAGACTTTGTTGTTTTGCTAATATAAAAATCTTTTTTTTTTTTTCCTATGTTTTTCACCCAAAAAAAGTGTTATCAAGCCTTTTGTAGAGCCCTGGGTTGTTCACCTTCCAGAAATACCCTGTATCTTGTTGAACTCCATCTACTTATTTGATGTCTATTATTTTCTCTGATGTAAAATATTTTTGCAACACTATTGCTTACAAAGGAATTTTAGAAAGAAGTATATCATTGTGATTTAAAATCTACTCCATTTCTTTACAGAAGTCCTTTGTGTGCTGAGAAGGTTTTTTGCTCTTATTTTTCACAGATTGCCATGACTTGTGAGACTGACTTCATAGGTACAGAATGGGGAACACTGCCATGAATTTTTTTCTAACATTTGCAAGTGCAAAGAAAACTGTCTAATGCTATGAATGGCATCTCTGAAAGAGCAGGAGAAATATGAAATGGGAGAATGAAAATCAGACCTTTGCACACTTTATGCAAACAAAAGCAATAAAATCCTTTCAAAAACTTAGTGACAATTCTGTTTCCTCCTTCTACATCTTCAAACAGAATAATCCCACCCCACAGTTTATACTGAAGATCAATTTCAGTGGATTAATTAAAAAAAAAAAAAAAAAATCACAGTCCCGTGATGAATGACAACTGACATCCAAAAGAAATGAATGCTTACGTTATGAGCAGGGTTTGAGAAATGTAAGCAATAGTGGGGGCACACACAAAACACAAATAAGAAATATTGAAAAGAAATATGCTTTTGTAGTATTCTCTGTCAGCCTCCTGAGTGCACAGCAATGTTTTTGTTTGTCAAATTTATATGACAGTTCTGTGCTGTGTGATCGTGCAATTACATACAGTGCCATAAACAGCAATGTAAAGGGAGGCATTATGGCTGCGTCTTAATCCTGATACTTTCTATGTTTTAAGTGCTCAGATCTTATGCTCTAAAATAGGCATTACTTTGGGTAATGCCAATTTCAGTATTTTACCATGCTAACATTACTCTATTTCTTATTATTTTATAGTTATCATTGTGGAGGGAGAAACTATTCTTTTTTCTTCAATCATGTCTTGACTGTCTTGAATTTTATATTTGCATAAAAAAACTTAATGCAGCTTTTTATGATATATTACTGACATAATTAAGGTGAGAATCAGGGCCCACGGTGTAAAACTTTATTTTATGAATTTATTTAAAATACTACACCTTTAATCCTGCAAATTCCTTTGAGACATCAAACATTACCTAAAGGAATAGGAGTTGAGGGAGATGTTTCAAGATGTTTAGCTATCAGCTGTACTTGAAAGTTTTCCCTTCCTCTTTTAAGTGAATTAGTGATTTTCACTGCTACTTTGATCATAACAAGAGGCAGGTATCATATTTAAATCCTGTTTATGAATTCTGGATATTTATATCTTTTAAAACTTAGAGCAGTCCTTGTAATTGCAAAGTTTTCCTCAGGGCTCCTGCTAAACTTTCAGATGCTGAGATGCTTTGCCCTTTTCTACTGTGGCAAGAACTCTGAAACATTACTACAAAATATTTTTACTGACAATGCACAAGTTGCAGCAGTTTAAGCAAAGGTGAATTCTTTCAGTCTGTGAATGTCAGTGAATACTTTCAAGGACGTAAATTATCTTCTGAGAAATCTGAAAGATTGAATTGTGGTGTGGGTTCAGTTAGGTACTACTTATTTAAGAAAAAATCAGAATAAATATATCAGCGTATCTGCGAGACTGACAGAAAGCTAACGTATAGCTCATATAGGAAGGTAATATTATTATACACTTGGAGGCTAGGACTAAAACCTGATAATACTGTGAAAGGCACTGTAAGCTCATTTTAAACATTGCTCTAATTTGGCACTTGGGGAGTGTCTTCTCCATACATTGAAAAAGCCCATAGGTGTCTTTCGAGTCACCTGGGGACTCTTAGAATGAAAAAATGTCATTAATCCTTCCCTGCCTAAACATGGTGTGTTTGCCTGTTTTCCATGTGTGGAAAGGTAGACAGTGTTTTTATACTACTAATAAAAATGCAGTAATCAACTATATATAAAACCAACTCCTGAACTGCATTTTCGACTTTTTTTTAAAGGAAAAGTTGCTGTTGAAAGTTTCCTTTATTCTTTTTTTTTTTTGTCTTTTCTTATTTTTTATGACTATTAGTTGTACTTCATCTGACAGATAATCTCATTGTCTTCACCCCAGTGTTGTTGTGGTGTTTTGGTTTTTTTTATTTCAGATGAGAATAGCTGCAATTCATTGCTTTGTACTAGTGAAATAAAGAGGGATACTATGAAAGTACCATTATAGTGGCAGAATATCAATCTTTGACAACAATATATGGAATCATTTAAAGGAACAAGAAACTTCACCAGTTTGTTCTAGAGAAGCTTTCAGATGGAAAAATTATTGGTCAAATTGACTGTATTTAAGATCCCTGACACTAGCTAAAGATCTGAGCCATGTGTTTTTGGAACTGCTTTTATTTTCTTTATCTCATAGTTTTCCACTTGGGCATTGTATGTATTTATCCATTGAATCTGTATTATTACAAGAAGGATGCTTTATTTTCCCTGTCACAAGAACAGTGAGTGATGTAATATCTCTTCAAAATCTCAGTCCCCTCCCTCTGAGATTGCTTTCTAGACTGTGTGTGCAGTCTTTAGATATAGATATATAATCAGTTCCCTGTATTTGCTGGACAAGAGAAACAAGAAATTGTTATAAACAACCTCTGTTTACTCTTAGCTCTTTGTTGCTTACAGTCCTGAAAGAAAAGCAGAGCAATGCGTGGAGGTAAAGCACTACCACAGAGAGGAACAGTCAATCTGCTGTTTTAGATAAACTTACTTCTGCCAATACATAGACTCAGAGATGTAGAAAGGCCTTGAGGTCATCTAGTCCATGCTTCAGAGTGGCATGTCCTATTCATGTTATTCCTAGGAGAAGCCTTGTTTAACTTGTTTTTAAAGACCTCCTGGTGACAGAGTGTGCATAGACCTATGGCACCTCTTCTAGATTTTACAGTTTTCCCCTACTTTCTAACCAGTGGCAAGATCCCTTGCAGCCATTAAGATTGTTACAACTTCTCCCAATCACTTGAAAAACAGGGAATAGATCATCTTTACAATTTATTCACTTTATGAAAAGCAAATATTTAAAATAATATTTATTCCCTCCAAATGTTCAAGGCAAATCTTACAGCAAATTCCCACTGCTCATATAGCTTTCTGTAGAAGGAAACATCTTTCATTGTTTCGTTTATATAATATTTCTTCTAATAAAGCCCTGCAAAGCAACGAAAAAGTGAAAAGTGCAACTAATTGCTTTTGCAACTAGGAGATAACTATGATACAAATATAGGTGAGGAGTTTGGTCTTATATTTACTGTCCATTTTGAGAGAGATTCCTCCAATATGTTGAGCTGAAAATTGTCTTGATTTTTCTTATGTTGATTTGTTCGATGCAGGTTGTATTAAGAAAATTAGAAAGTCATCTACACATAATGCATTGTATCTTGCCTAAAGAATAAGCTGTTAATGGAATATTTATTATATTCTATTCTACAAATGGCTTCTTGGAGCCAGTAGTGAGACAACAGGCTCTGTCATGTTATGTTTTCAAAGACTACATTTCTTACAGTCTCTAAATGATTTCTTTTTCCTTACAGTACTGTTAATGTGAACAGATTGTGATTACACATAATTATTCATTAAATGAATTTGAATTTTTTCTTACTTATTCTTTGAGGACAACATGGATAGTATCACTTTAATCAAATTTATATGTAGAGAGTCCTTATTTTACTGCTATGTTCAGCTTTGCTTTTCTGGTTGAGCATTTGGACAGACTTTGTAAAATACTAAACTATAAAATACCTACCTGTGTGTAGGTGTCTAAATCGGTGAGCTTTTTGGACAAGAATAAACATATTAAATAACTATGTTCGTTACAGATTACTGAGTTACACATTTTCACCAAAGAATAGCAAGGGGAAAAGAAAAGATCCAACTGAATTCCTTTCCATGCAGTATCAGATGTAGACAGTCAGAGAAGGAGGTGATGTGCTTTTCAGTTTTTTCAAGGGTGGGAATGAAACAGCACAGTGCCCAGCTGGAACTTGGTAAACAGTGGTGCTGGCAAAGTATAATTACACATTGCATCCAAAAGTTAAAACGTACAATATAATATTGGATTAATTGACAGATTTGAGGATGTAGGTTTGTGTGAAGTTTCTGAACTCCCAAGATCCCAAATGAACCAATCCCACAGCTGCATTTATAAGGAAATTTTTTCCCTTAAGTAACTAGAAATTTAAAACAGAGCATGCTCATGCTGCAGAGTTTAAGTAAAATTCCAGTTTGACTTAATGTCTTTTAGGATTCGCCCAGTTTTGTGAGTATCTTGTAAAATATATTCAGTGGGGGATTCTCAGCTCTTGGCAACACCAACTTCTTAAATACTCCAACAAAATGAATATGCTTATAGAAGCGAAAGCAATTTGAGCATGTTTCAAGGTGCCAGATCTTTCATATTGCAGTCATACAATATTTTGTAGAGCAGGAGTAGATTATAATCAGCTACCCAAGCTCAGCAAAGGAAAACTTCCATTAGAGAGGCAGTAGCCTGTTAAAGTATGCATGCAAACATGTTAGCTTACTGTACTTCTGCTTCACTCTTGTTGTTTCCTCACATAATAGATTTTTGCTTTCCTGCTAGTCAGTCTTTTATTATATTTCACTCAAGAAAAAAATTTATTGCATTCAGTGAATTCATAGGGCAAGGAGAGTAAGTTTTACATTTAAACATCGGACCCAAAAAGTAATTGCATGTGAATGCATGCTTTCTGAACATTGGCATTGATTTATATCAATTTTGTAAAATATAAAGTAATTTTTGCTACTTCTTTGGGGAGGGTGGAAATCTATTTTTTTCCTGCTATGTGCATTTTTGATCTTTTACGACTATATCTGGAATCACTTTCTTAATGCTGTTTGAGCCATTCCAGATATATATAGATGTAAACAAAACTAAACTTTAAGCCTTAAATTTTTAGACAGTAACATAATTGTTCAAATCTGTTTATTAATAATTTATATATAATTTATCAAATTTCTGCTGTTCCACACAGATTTTGAAACACCTCGAGAATTTCTGGCACAAAGTAGTATTTTTATTCTTCATTAAATGAGAAAAAAACCCAACACAATAGTCATCATCAGTAATGACAACATTGAAAAATGTTTCTTTACAAGCCTGGCAATAACCTGTTCTCACCACAGATTTACTTAATTGCTTCTGCATTTATAATAGACACAACAGATGATTAATGCTCAGTGCACTGAGAGCAATCTTTGGGAATTACTTAAATAACTTTTGTATAATTCCTTAGGCCATAATTATAAAGGTTTATGTAACTTGCAAATGATGCAAATCATGTTTTTTGCAAATATTTAACAAAACAACAGCAGCACAAACTGTGGTTCTGAACAACTGTAAACTACTCTTCGTTTATTTGGGGCATTCCATAACTTAAGCTAATTATGGTTGGTAGCTATAGACAAACACATTACCAAAATACCCTTTAGTGCCTTCAAAAGAAGAAATATGGTAGTTCTACAGTTATTAAATTGATGATGAAAAAAGATTGAGAAAATATATTTCTTTAAATATTTGGAACAGAAGACATGCCCCCAGCATCTGTAAGTTTTAATTTCCAAATTTCTTTTTTAAACAAATAAATTCCTTGTTTATAGCCATAAAAAATATTATGAATCCATATTGACACCTTGCGGATAGCTTGGTCAAATGCAGTGAGCAAGTTTCTATACTTATTTATCTTGGAATATATTAGTCTTACTAGCTGACTCATAATTAAGCACTGGGCACTGTTTCTGTTTGAAGCCCTTGAAGCAGTTCTGTCTTTGAAAAGAGGCTGTTCCTAGTGATACTGTTTGTAAATGCCATCAAATTGGTGTGCTTCACAAATAAGAGTCAAAAAATAGGACTCAAGTGATACCTATAAAAGATCGGTCTTGAAAAAGCTCCTTAACGTCCAATTTCTTGTTAATTGTTTAACAATTGATGGGGAAAAATTCTACTATAGCAGTGTATCCTAAACATTGAACTTTCAAGCTTAACTACAAAAATTTACATCAACTCCCCTTACCATTAAAGACAACAATGTCTACCAACCCATTAAGGAACACAGGAGATGACATGACATTTTTTATCAAGATCCACTTACAGTCTGCTTGATGCACAGTATGGTGCTAGTAAGGATGGTGAAATTCCCTAGTCCCTTTATTTTACAAGTACACCTGTGTTTGGAGACCTTACCTATCCTGGCCTTATTCTGCTTCTTATTTCACTTATTTTGCTTATTTCACACCATGCATTTCTTTGATTTTGTTTTGCTGGGTAGTACAGGAAAAACAATGCACACCAAAAAAAAATAATAAAATATTCATAAATAAATTTGGTATTCCTTTTATTAAAGACAATGACCATAGCACAGACATATCCTGCAAATTACAAATGTTGTTCTCAAATAATGCTTTAATTAGGGTAAGATGTGGCTGAAAAGCCCTCACAAAAAAATAAGAAAGAGCTGGAGCCCATTGATATCTATTAACAACTGATGGCTCCTACATCACTAGAGGCAACATGGGCTGCATTAGACCTCGCAACCCCATCAGCAACTACATCTGACATCATGCACAGGCTTTGTGGGATGCTGCAGGATCTCCAAATAGCATTATACTTTCTCTCTCTTGAAGGTACAGTCTGTTCAGTGGGAGAACCAGTTAAGCCCTGAAATAATAACGATTTGAGGTAAGCAGGTCAGACCACAGAATTAATCTGGAGAAAATGCAGGAACTACAAACATACCAAAAGATTTTACATTTCAAGGGGCAGTTTACTTCCACTTCACTTCCAGTTTATACAGCTTGAATATTGAAGAGGATTATCTCTATATAAATAGTTTGGAGCTGAAAACATTATTTTTTTTAAAGATAAAATTATAGCATTATTTTTTAATGTCCTATTCTGAAGTTCTTTAGACAAGAAATGTTCTGATCTCTGGAACTGCAGAATCCATCACAACATGCAGAGATTTGCCATATTTACCTAAAAGGCTTATAGGTCACTTGCAGAATATAAGGAATTAGCTGTCAAAAGTTCAGTCAGAAAGAATGTTTTCTGTGGATGAGGACAAGCAAAAGGCAACCACTTTGCCTCACATAATGACACAAAACATGAAGCAGTTTGCTGAAGCACAACAGGAGCTGAGACCAAGATCCCCACTGTGCCTTCCCCTCCTCTCCCCTCCCCTCCCTTCCCCTCCTTGTGGACTGAGTTAACAATTTTTGGGTAGTTAACACTATCAAGTTTAGCTCTATGCTGTGTGAATTCTTTACTGGTGTTTTAAGGTAGGCTAAAATTTGCATGCTTTGCTGGGACATAGGCTGAAATGTCTGTTGTGGAAAACTAAGACGACCATCATCGGGAAAAAAAACAGCTGTTGGTGTTTTATTTTTTAAGAAAATAAACATATTAATTTATTAAGTAGCTTATTCCTTTATTCAAATGTCAGATGAAAAACAACTTCATCTGAGTATCTGAATATATTTATACTTTGTGAAACCAGTTTGATATGTGTACCATATATAAAAAATGCTAAATTATGACTTGAGTATTAACTTGAAGTATCATTTAGGCAGTAGAACTTTTCTAGTGTTGGCAATATAGATTCAGCTGTATATCAACTTAAAAGCTGAAATCAATGCTTACATGATAATGCTGATTTCAACCTTTGTTAATGCACTTCAGTAAATTAAAATGCATGTTATCCTAGGTTTACCAATTGTTGAGTAGAAGACATCATATTTTTAAGCAACTCAAATCTGCATGCCTCATTTTCTTCTATAGATTATAACTGTTGTGTTGTGTAGCTATAAATACTGCATATATGGAGTGTAAGAGCTGAGTCAGATAACAAGACTCGTCTTCAAAATAACCTTATAGACACCTGGGCCAGGAAATACAGCATTAGGTGTATCAATCTATCTCCAATCAGCTCCCAGAAAGACTCAACAATATAATGGACTGTTTATTATGCAGAGAATGAAGGGCGCTGGGGAATGGAAGCCCTGGAACGTAAATTTAGCAGAAGCCTCTTGGCTGATTGACATCAGAGGATCAGTGAACCAACCTGGCCCTGTCCAAATAAAGATCCTACTTCTCAATTCTCCCCATATCCCTATCATCATTGAGAGATCATAAACATGTTTTTGGCAATCTGCAGTGAAAACCATCTTCTTTATTCTGGTGTCTGTATTATGATGAGAGGGCTTCAGGTGCTGTAGCAATGTTACTACTGTGGTTCAATCTGTGTCATATGTTACTATAGGTCACCTTCAACAAGTCTTCTACACTGCTTTAGGACGTAATCATTATAGGTTTTAAACCCTAGTTCCTTGAATTCCCCTGTTAGTCCTAATTCCTAGGTGGTTTTGGATTTTACTTTCCTTGTTTTACTTTTTTGTGTAAATATGAAAATAAGAATGAACAGCAGAATGTTCCTGTAGTGTAAAATTTATCTTGCACTAACTGATCACATGGGCCAGTACTGTTGTGTATATAGATTATAGAGAATCTATTCCTTTAAGAGGAAATATAAAAGAAACATTTTTTTTCCTAAAAACAATCTACAAACAATAGGGGTACTATACTTTACTTGTTTAGTGAACTGTCAGTTAGAATTCAAATATATTACTCCTGACTGAATATAAAATGTTATTACACATGTTCAATAAACAGCATCTAAAACATATGACTATCTATATTTCAATGTTCTTCAATTACAAAACGAAATAAATATTCCATAGGAAGAAAAAAAAATGATAGTAGAATGTAAATTCACGTTTTCTTGTTACAGTACAGCACATGCAATTATTCATTTAGGGTATATGCACATAAGTATACTATGCATGCATATAAACATATATCTATATTAAGTGTAAGATATTTCTTACCAAGTTACTTGTTACCATTAAGGTTATGTCATTGTATCCTTTAAGATTGTAGAGTCAATTTCTGTACAGACTGCAAAGCATATTGTGTTCCTTGATTCTTGTAGTTGTTTCTGCAAATGTCTTCCTGGCTTCAGCAGGACTGGAGGTCATATAGTTTTGCTTAGTATTCTTCGAACATTGCTCTTATGGAAATCAATTATCATAAAAAGGTATATGGCTATATTGTGGCAAAGAATATTTCTTCCAGAGCAGTCTTACGGGTTTTGTTCATAGGTATTTTAAATGACTTGAGAAAATGAGCAGCCACATTTCCTTTCAAAGACCATTTAATAATCTAGTGGAAAGATAAAACATGCATCCTAAGAGTTAGGTAAGTGTTCCTTTTTCAAATCTCAGTGTATTATTTCTCATTGTATGCACCGAGATCACCATAACCTGTGTTCAGGAAGAATTTTGTGCTTTCAACATAATACAGAGTTGGATCAGTAACTGTCTATGTCAAAAGTAGTACAAAAATCAGAAGTATTCTTTCTATTAATTGATATATGTGCATAGATTTGCATTCATGGGATCTTCATGGAATCCCTAATTAAGAAATCAGAGGAGAGATCAATGATATTTACTGTCCAAAATAGTGATATAAGAATATGATCTCAGTGATGTCATCAGCCGTCCATAATGAAAGGAGGGGGGGAAGAAAAAAAGAAAAAAAAAAAAGCTAAAGCAATGACAAGCCTTGGTTGCTGGTCTATCAGATCTGATGTACATGAAGCAAAAGTAACTCAGGAGTAGATCAGCCTTACGCCTGATCATCTGCACTCAACGCTTCAATGCTTATAAACACTTACCTCCTTAGGAAAAAAGATGGCTATTAAATGTTAATCACTCTATAAACTTTTTGATGTATATTTAATTAGAGATTTGATTCAAGTAATGGATAGGGAAATACCTTGTTTGCTTGTTTGTTCCATTTTGATTCTAGGGGAGTAAATTCGTATGTTACAGTCTCACAGACAATGAGATTTGTAAGGTCATCTCAGCAGATACAAATCAACTTAAGCTAATTTGTATACATTGATGCCTTGGGTCATATATTCATGTCAGATTTCCAAATAAAAATGGAAACATTAAGACATAAATAACATTGAAATATCATCTGGACAGCTAAAAGATCAGATCTAAAGTTTTTCAATGCCAGCAGAATTCTTCTCACTTGTTCAGGCCTTTGAACAAATCTATGTCTTAGATTCTACATAAGAATAGATTGTGCCATTTATAACACTCACTGCCTTCAGTTTTTGTGGATAAATTGAATTTTTTTAACTATATCTCTTATTTTCTGATATGTACTGACTACACTGCAAGGATGAAATAGCATATTGTATGATAGATATCAGAAAATCAAAGAGCTTTATGGAAGCCAGGAAATAGCTTCATACATTTCCATGCCCTCTGGGGAGCTTTTAATTAATAGATTTTTGATATATTGTCAAATCTCAAGCAAGCACATGTAAATGTAATATTTTCTAATTTAAAAAAATACAATATAATGAAATTTGTATCTAATCACAAATTCAAAATTCTACTTCATTGAACTAAAGCTGGATTTTCATCAAGTAAAGTGAAATAATTTTGGAATAACCAGTAGAATATCTCTGCATTTACTTATGTGCAAATTATACTGGACCCTGCTCTCAGAACACATAATCTTTTAGAGGAATAGCTTAAAAAAGGGATTCTAACTTTTCTATCAGTAGTTCTCAAAGATCTGATTCTTAGCAACTATGCTGGCTTTAGGTCTGGATCTTCTGTTCCAGAACAGCTGCTCTCAGAACTTACAGAAGTAAGTGTGAACAAGCTCTTGCAAATCTCACTTTTGGCTACAGTCAATATATATTATTTATCTTATTTTGGTCAGATCTTTTCTAAACCCCCAGATTCACATGAAGGGAAATGATATGAGATGCCTCACATAACTCATGCAAAGATTAATTACAGTAGAAAGGGCAAAAGTGAACTGATTTCCACACTTCCAAATGTAGCAAGTGTAAAATATTCTTCAAAGTAAATTATCACTGACTTGATGAGCTGAGAGACAGAGTTGCATTTGCTATGAACTGCCTTTATCTTCAAGACTGAATATAAGAATGGTACATTTGCATAAAAATCTAAACTGTGGATCTCAACATTAACTGCTAATTGAATACTCCTGATTAAAAATTTAATCCTTGAAAGCAATTACATTTTCTTCTGAACCCATTTTTGATTGATTCCTTTGGTAAAGATGCTGGAAACTCTTCGGAAATAATTTTAACAGTGTTAAACTGGTGCCTTTTCGCACATCGCCCCCCTGGGAATAGCTAATTAGGAACATTATCTAGTCAGGACTTTGGACTGGCTCCACATTCATGCAAACCTATTTCTTCCCAGCACTTAGAACACAGCTGGCAAATGAATGAAATATGCTGATGTGACAGGCTGGGACAAGGCAAAACCGGGAACTTTCCAAGATAAACAATATTAATTGTAAAGAAATGAAGTAATTTCTATTTCAGCTACTTGAGGAAAGTAGAGTACTTTCTCCTCACTTCAAAGTGCAAAGGAACAAGAGTGGTAGTTCATTATTTAAGATTAAGATGACTGAATTTTTTTAGTTGCGTTTTATCATGGAACTATAATCACCACAAATAATCATCTGGTATAAACTAGCAGGGGATTTAAAAGAATACCACAGATTTGTGTGTGTGTGGCATCATGTTTCAGTAACTGGTGCTAGGAGTTTGATTTTTTTAATATATTTGGGGCGGGGGGAGAAGCAGTTAACCTAGAAAACTGATTAGTTAAGCAGACAGTAATTATTGGTTCATTAGAAGAGCTTCCCCCACTGCATTCTGTAACTTAGTCTTCATTTATCTTTTATGTTTGTGTAATTCTGGTGACACCAGTGATTTGCTGAATTTTAAACTCAAAGTCTGAATTTGGGCAAAACGAAGAATTTTGCATGTATGCTTTGTGAAGATGGGCTTGGCTTGTTATTTCTCAACAATACCAAGAAGAGGTTTCTTCCATGATTTCCATTTTTGGTGTGATATTAATTTATTCTTTTTTTATGGCTTAGACTGCCATACTCTAAGGTATGCTTAAATTTTTGCGCCTATGTATATGTTCTGGATTAACTGCAGCAAGTGGAAGGGTGGGTCTTTCTATTGGCTTCAATATCCTTTGGATAAACTCTTAGGACTGGCTTTAAAGCAATGATTTTTACCCTCCCCTTTATTATTTAAAGACTTCTGAAATGTTTCTGTGATAGGTGTAGGTGGAGTAAGGTGGAGTAATTTTTTGAATTCTTTTCTGGGAAGTAAAAAGATTCAATATGAATATATGCCTTCCATATGACTTCACCCTTTCTTAAATATTTTTAAGCATTTTGATGTCAGAGTTTTTGTGATCTAAGTGTGTTCCAATGTATTCAGAAGCAGAATAACAGATTTTTGTCCTGAGGGCTTTTTTTTTCCCTTTCTTTCCTTATTCTTCATTATCTAATACAGAACAAACAAAAACATTGCTTTGAGCTCAACAGTAGTTACAGGAGATAACATGGGGATACATGAAGTGACACTAAGAGACAGTCATACTCCATGAAACAAGCCTCATCTTCTACTGAGATCATTCTAATAAACAAGTTTAAAGTATTCCAAAGGCCAGGAAGCTTAGAACAATACAGAGTTTTGTGGCTATAGTTGAGAATACTGTTTCACTTAAAGATGATAAGTGTATTAAAGGAATATAACTCATAGAAACAGTTTCATAGAAATCCACTAATCTTTTTTGCTAAATTTATTTTAAAAACCAGTTTCCTCAATGAATGTACATTAAGAGCATGGCTAATTTTAATTCCTGACAAATTATTTCCTGATCCCTGATTTTTGATTACTTTTTACGTTTTTTGTTGCAGTTTTTCTGAAAAGTATTACAATCCTTCCTCCCTCAAGTTGCTTAGTGATAATTGTATTACTAAAGTTTAAAATTGTTCATTTTAGAATAAAACTTCTTTTTCAACAGAGAGGAAGTGGTTTCAAAAGTCTCATGTCTTTCTTCTGCATAGTGGTTCCTTTGAGACCTCTGTGCTAATAGCAGTTGTAATGGGGTATCCAATAAAAGGGATGAAATCTGAATTTGTGGTAGTTAAGGGTGTTTAGTCTTCAGAGGGCAAAAGAAAGTAAAGTGAAGGTATAGACGATACGTTATGTGTTTTGCTTCACTTTCTTCCAGGAAACATCTGTCTTTCTTAGCAATTATCTTCAAATTCTGATTTAGGTGACTGGCTCTTACTGGCTATTGAGTGAGATCGCAACAGCAGCTCATCTTAACATATGCAGCTGGGAATAATGTGATTTTATTAAGTATGCTGTTGCCATAGAAATTCCAGAGTTCTTTAATAATTAATGTACTGTTAAAAGTGAAAAGTATTTAATGAACATAGTTGTTAAGAAGTGTTTATTTTCAAGACAGGTTTTTTAAAGCTTTTATAGCCATTCAGTAAAAAATAAATATAATCTCAGAATTTATCCACTCCTGAGGATAAAGCTTACAAAAAAAAAAAAAAAAAAAGGTGTCCCACTAAAATAATTCTAGTAGAAAAAAGTTTATGCCTTGATTTATAACAAACATGGGGATTAAGTTCTTTTATATCTGTACTGAGTAAGAGGAAAGACATACTTCTAATTATCAAGGTACATGTTGCTAGTCAATAGGAACACAGAATGGGAACTTCTTTTTACATTTCTTTGTAAAGTGTGGTCATAACTTGCCATTTAAACTACTGGTCTCTGAACATTTTTATATCCTGTGCCTCTTCTGCCAAGAGCATCCACTGGAGGTAACTGCAGCATTTTTTAAAAACAATGTTTTTCAGACTTATGCTGGTCAAAAGATCAATGTACATAAAAAACTGATGTCACACGCAAACTGTTATGATTCGGTTTACAGTATTACATTCGGAGGGAGAAAAAATCCCTGTACAATTGCACAACATTTAGGGAATGTGTGTAAACTTGTGGTACGGATGAGAACATCATCCCCTGAGAAGTCTTTTTAAATCTGAAGGGTATATTAAAGGCAGTTCCTGTGGCTGGCTGGACTGAGGGCTGTTCAGCCACAGTACCACTGTAGAAACGTAAAGCTGCATATTGCACAGGGTTTAAAATAACTTTTGTTCTGCAGGCAGTAGAGCACAAGGTGAATGGTCATTTAGGACTACACAGGACGCGTGACCATAAGTGGACTAAACTCCTGTCTCTTTATCTGTCCGTACCCTTTATCAAAACAAGTTTAACATTCCATGAGTGAGCTCAAAATTTGAAGTGTGCTGTTCAGCCTTCAGGGCAGTGCAGCAGTTTTTGTTCAGGCAACTCCTGGGTCAGCATGGTCTTACCAGCACCACTCCCCTGTGTGGCTACCTCCTCTGTCTTGGCCGATGCCCCTTTTGCTTTCAGCCAGCTCCTAAACTCCCCTGGCATATTCTGCCATTCTCACCTCCACAGTCTCTAAAATGCAAGTGGCTGGAGCTCCAAAGAACATTTTGGGACAGGAGCATCAGGGTCTTGCTCAGGTCATAAACCCTTCCCTAAAGGTCTGTTTGGGGTTACTTGCAGACAAATGGTAAGGGAAGAATGAGGCCTTTCATCACTCCTGATGTGGCTCTGGTACAGATGCACAAGTCATAGTGTTGTTTTCTGTTTGGTTAATTTGGTTTCTTTTTTATTTAAATGATTAGTAATATTTTGAAAATTACAATAATGTTAAGAACAGCATTTATAGTTTTGTGGGATTCATACTGCTTACTTTTTGGTATTTCATCACTCAAGTTTGTAGGTGGCAATTCCTGGCATGTCTCATTTAGCCTCCCTCTCCCTCTCCTCCTTCCCCAAGAAATCCTCTGAACAGTGAATTAAGAAGTGTTTTGCTGTATGGTACTCAGCACACTATTTTTTTTCTAATGGAGATGGTGAGGGGTACAGCTTTTGAGATTGCTACAATATCACCAAATTGGGTTATTATATTTGGTTCAAGAGGAGAAAACATAGTGTTGTCTGACTAAATCATTTTGTTGTGAATTGTAGGGATGGTATTATGAAGATCTGATTGATATTTTTAGAAGTTCAGTCTGTGAAATTCCACAGCTCCACTGAAAACATTCTTTAAAGATTTCTGTCATTTTGCCATGAATTGAAACTCTATTATCATGAAACTTTACGAATGACATTCTGGAAACAAGACACATTAATCAAAATGTTTGTTATAGTATCAGATCATCTATTCACTAATTATTTACAACATGCCTAAGGCTGATCTCTGTGCAAGCTGCAAGGGAAAACCACATTCATCTGCTCTAGCCTAACCCCTGAGAGTTGCTTGTACCTCATAGGAAAAGCAGCAGGTAAAGGAAAAAACAGTGAAAAAACACAGTAGAGCAATTGATTGGACTATGATTTGTAGTACAAAAGGTAGAGAAACAAGATTTTTGTTCCCATTCAATAATCTCACTCTGTTTTCATCTTCAGAAAGGACAGTATGCAGATAGCCCAATATGATAGATATACTGTATTGATATTAATTAAAAATAAATTGAATTCCTAAATCACCGGGGGGGGTGGGGGGTGTATTTTTATCCATGACTACATATTTGCTTTCAATCGTACTACAGGAGTTGCTCTTGCTCATCTCTTGCTTCTGGCCTCAGAAGCTACCTGGTTATCAGCACCAAAACCATCTTCCACTGCTGAGCTGACATAGATAAAACAGTCAACTCTGTGAGCCACAAACAATGCCTTGAATTTCTTGGCTACTACTTCTTGCAGATTTAGAATCACTGCTTTAAACAAATGTGAAATTGCACCTTTAGAAACTATTAACATAGATTTAAATTTCTGTCCAATCTATGTCAGATATGCCATCATTTTACTATTCTAGCAGCAAACATCCCATAATCTGGCACATAGGGACTGTTGGTAGAGAGCTGTCTCCTATTTTGAGCTGAGCAAGATTACTCCCATTTCAGTGTGAAGTGTGCTATTTCTGTATTCTGTAGGCAGAATTCTGCTGCTGACAGACCTGTGAAAGAGGGCTCCCCATCAATGTTTCAAAATCCTTTCCTGAAATTAAACTATTAATCCACAGGGAAGCTTCCAAGAAATATTGTGTTCCTTTCTTATTGTCATATTATGTTGCAGTATAGTAAAGAAGTTTGTGTTAAAGGAAATTCTTTGTTTTACTCAAAATCAGTCATTTTCACTGGGGACTACCTGTTCTGTGGAAGTATTTGCTTCAAATAAACTTACTGCAGAAATTCTTTGCTTCATGTTGGATTTATTGTTGAAATAAAGAAATAGGAAAGGATTTTCATTTGCTGAAGAGTATCCAGTGAACCTGTGGCTTAATATATTTACCCATTCCACGAGGTCTGAGTTTGGGAAATGCAGATACAGCTAGAGATAGAGGTAGGGGACTACTGCCTAGCTTAAAAGCCATATGGAATAACTGAACTAACAGCTTTTCTGGGATCTGTCTCCCAAAACAGAGATAAGTCTCTTCCCACAAAGTGAAAATGGTATATTGGCTAAACTTCTTAAACAAAATTGCCATTTTCTGGTAATCTTAGTATATGAGCCAGTTCTGAGGAAAAATAACTGAAAGGTTGCACTGATCTCCTTTTCACAAGGAAATATAATAGCATACAACCAGCAGTCATTATAATTGTGGTGTTAAACTTCTTAATGCAGCCTGAAATTAAATGTAAAAAAAAAATATGTGAACACCTCCTTGAAATGTATGTCTCAGATTTTTATTTTCTGTGCAGTTTTCAGCAGGCCCACTTCAAACTGGAAAAAAATAATGAAAGGAGTCTGTTGAACAATTTTGAAGTGAAATAAAAAAGTTCAGCTGTTGTGGTTTGGTGCTTAACATTGCCACAAGTGTAACACACATTTTAGGTATTTTAACCATATATGTACTCTTTCTCTGAATGAAAAATGAAATATTATTAACAAGGTATCATCAGACTTCCATGATCTGTTACCTTTGATTTCAGTTTAAAAAAAAATAAATAAAAAAAAAAAATTACAAAAGGAAACATTAGAAAAAATGTGAAATATGAAAGAATGTTATTTTAACTAGAAAAAAAAAATTAGTTCTGATGACTACATTTGTTATAGATTCTTGACTGTTTTGGAGCAACACATTATAAATTTTTCATGGACTTTAGACTGAGATTATAAAGAGGATCCATATACTTAAATTAAAGTGCAGCCGGATACTGACACACAGTGATATGAACTGTAAAATAAAGTGGGTAATTTAACTTCAGTATTGGAAAGAGTTTCATAGAGCGGGGGCCAGTGGTGTCAGTTGAAACCCAAGGAAAATTTATTCCTCACTGTTGTTTGAACATAGGATGTTGCTATTCAGCTCTTCCACTGACAAAAATTATTTAAAAGTAATAAATTATATGATTTGTATGATTGTGTCTTCTAAAAAAAGGCTAAGCTGAAGACATGCATTTGGCAATTTAATATCTGTGGGCTGAGTAATCAAAATAGATTGTGATTAGCTTCTGAAATCTATTTAAGCATCATTCTAAAAATACTGTATTGATGGAAGAAGTGATAAATGCGCAGCTGATCTGGCACTATTTATAAGTGTTGTAAAATATACATTTTTATTTTGAGATTGTTAAATGATCTTAAACTTCTTATGTTACTGAAACCTGGAAACCTATTCCATCTTCTGGAATAGTCCTTGTTATGGTTTAGGCCAAACTGGCCAATGACTGGTGACAGATGCTCTCCCTCATCTCTTGCTTCAAAGCCAGCGAGAGGAAGGATAAAGAAATTTACAAGTCCAGAAAGAATTAAACTACTTTAATAGAATATTAATAACAAAATTAAAAGAAAATAATGAAATAATACAATATATACAAAACTGTATCAAGCTCCCAGGATGAGGTCACTGGCAGGCACTGGAGAAGTCCCAGACTGGACTCAGCAGCAGATGGGAACTGGATTCCAAATCTGAAGTCAGGAACACAGAGACTGGAATCAAAGGCCAACAAACAGACAGGGTCCCCTCTGGACACTAGCCAAGGAAGAGTGCTGGCCTTTCGATCCCTCAGTTTTTATACTGAGCATGAGGCAGATGGGATGAAATACCCTTGTTGGTTAGTTTTGAGTCACCTGTCCTGTGTACTCCTCCCTGCAGGTGTGACCCCTCTACTCTTCTCTATTTCCAACCCTCTAATGAGGTAAATAATGAAGTTAGCTGACCCTGGTTCTTATAGCAATAAGCATAAGCAAGAGTCTCTCTACGGACCATTCCTTGCTACGGACTATAAACACAGGTCTTCCCACTCTCAGACTGAACAGTTTTCTGTACAATGTGCTGTTAATTTCAGAGAGTTACAAGAGACCTAGAGAAGAGGTAAAATTAGTGCTCAGAAAGCTGGTTCTATTTTGCCTCAAACCAGGACAGTGCTTTTCAGTGAAAGTTCATTCCAGCCAAGTACAGATGGCCATTAGCTCATGTCACCACTTAAACAAACATGAAGACCACCACTTAAATAAACACGAAGACAATTTTTCCCTTTAAGTAACAGTTTATCATATTTTTTGCTCCTTTATTAGTGTTTATCCTTCTGTCTTCTGCCACATATGCCAAATCTTATTGGTATTTTAATATTAAATGAACACAAGAAACCCTGTTTATGAAGATAGATTTGAAAAATTAATATTTGCTTTGTGTAGAGAGATTTGGAAGCAACACAAGTAATTATAAAGTGGAAGGAAAGCACTGAATGTCTGGTAAAACACACATTTAGAATTGTCTGGATGCAGTGCAGAGAGAATTTTACTCAGTCCTCAGGCTTGCAAATAGCAAGTGCATCTAAGTCTGGAAGGGTGAGGAAAATGGAAGCGGTACCTGGTTGTTTACTTGATGAAATGCTGCTGAGAGGTAAACATTCTCTTGTCTCCAGGAAATGGAGTGCTCCTGAAAATTTTTAAATTGAGAGAACACACTCCAGTTTAGAGAGTTTTGCCATCTGAATTCATATCACAGTAATAGTTCTGAAAAAGTATGCTCTTGTTGGGTCCTGGACTTCTGATTTGTAGAAAACCTGAGAATTAAAATGATCAGAAGTCACAGAAACTCTGCACGGATATCCCCTAACTTACTTCAAAGCCTCTGGTCTGTAAGTGAAGCAATAATAAGTTGCCAAAAACCGGTGCTCCTTATGAGAAACCCTAAAAAAAAACAGCCAAACAAAAGACCTGTGCCAATATTTTATTAAAATTAAATAACATCTTTTTCCAATGCTTGCCAAAAAAAGTTTGACTGCCAAACATTTCTTCAAATATATAATGTATATTAAATTAAAGTATATAATTTTATTCTATATATGATATTATTATATGATATAGAATTATAAGTTATAAAATATAATATATACATTTTTGAGAATAATATATTCTCCACAAGTTTTTTGCCCCCTTTTTTTCAGTGCAAGAGAATTAATTTTTTTCAGCACAAAAGAATCAAGTCTGAATCCCAGCTCAGCTAGCGATACACATTTGCTTAGTGTGTACAGAGGTTGCCCTGAGCTTTACATTGGCTCCACAGCGAGTTGGGAGGCAAAGCAGGAAAGTAGAGAACAGGGCAGACTGAAACAGGTACACATGCGTTCCCTCTGTACAGGAAACAAAATACGTAAGGCAAAAGTTAGGTAAAACTGGTAGGTCACATTGAATCTGTGAGAGTCACTTATTAGGACACCAGAAAGAATAGGCAGCAAAGTTTTTTTTAGATTTTTTTTTTTTACTTCTTCTTTATAATGACAGACAGTATAAGAAAATAAATAAATCTAATATAGCTTTCTAGGAGGATTCTGCAGCTTGTGCAACAGCAGATTGGTCACTAGTAGAGAATCATAGCGTACATCATGGAAATCCAGTTGATTAGTGCCCAGGAAACACAAAAAAAAATAATGCTTTGGCTGTTTCTTGATTAAGGCAAACCTAACTTGGTTCATGAGGATGATGCACAGTGGATAAAAGTCACCCCACAACGACTCTATCCAGTGTATTGGAAAAGCTCTGCACTGCTTTTAGGACATGGCCAGAGGATTTTTATTCTTGCCATTTTTTCAACATATTGGCACTGAAATGTACTTTGTATTTGAGTGTCTGTTAAATCATCCTCATGGTCAGTCTCACACAGTTATTTGGGATTTCCATTAATCCTACCAAGAAATATGTTAGACTTCCCCACCACAAATCATCATTAGGTAGGCACATTAATTTCTTCTCAGATCCTCACTGATCTTTAAGGCATTTTCTTTCCTGGTGTGAGGGCTCTCCCTTAACCATCATTCTGGATTCAGGACTGGTGCTGGTCTTTCCAGTTCACATTTTGTTAAATTAAAACATTCTTCTTTTGAAAGGCTTTGTTTACCAAATACATTCAATCATTTTTCACTCCTCATTTTTCATATCACCAATATTTGTGTCATTTGCAAATTAGATCAGCAGTATTTACTTCCAAATCATTTTATTCACTCTTACAGTGTGTACACAACTTCATTTAGATGGGGTTTTAAATTTTAGGTTTTAGCTACCTGTGTACAAACAAAGTCAGGAGAAAAAAAAAAAAAAGAAAAGAAAGAAAAAAANGAAAAGAAAGAAAAAAAAAAAAACAACCAAAACATAATTGTGTGGATTTACCTGTGTGAGAAATGTGGCTTTTCCTGTGTGGTACATTTTTATTATGAGGTATTAATAGGCAAGAGATTCGTGCTGTCAGTGGTACATGTTAAAAAAAGTGCTTTGTTTAATAGAAGACTGCAGTTCCTTAAATAGTTTACTCACCTGTAGAAATACCTGTGCAATAATTGTGTTTTGTTCAGAATCGATACCTGTGGTATTCAGTACATTGTCTTTTGCATTTTTCAAAACATGTTTCATATTTTGAAAACAATATTCTATTGCGTGAAAGCGTGTTCATATTTTTAAATGATAGGGAAATGATAGTTTCAAGTGGCAAAGCTTTTAAGGAAGTTTTGAATGCATTGGGGGTTTGGTTTCAGCTTAAAAAGAACCCAACCTGAACTTCTAAACATAATAAAATTATTCATGAGAGTAAGAAAAGGGTAACTTCAGCATCTATTCAATAGCTCATATGTATTGCACATTAGAAAAAAAATAATCATAGGACCAGTTATCTTTTATAGTTTAATACATAGCAAACAGATTATGTTAAAATATTCATAAGATGCAATAAGGACACAGTCTTTGTTTGCCCAACTGGACCAAAAAGCAAGGATTAACTACCAGTGATGTATTTAAAACCAGAAGTCTGTTTTCAGGAGAGGCATTCTGTCATCACTGTAAGCTCATATTTTGCATATCAACTTCTGCCAACAATTTTTTCATATAGAAAAAGCTCCACCTGAAAGTCTTGGGTTTTTTTTGTTTGGTTGGTTGCTTTTGTTTGTTTTTTGTTTGTTTGTTTTGTTTTGGAATTTTTTTTTGTGGGGTTTGTTTGTTTGTTTGTTTGCTTGCGTGCTTGCTTGCTTGTTTCCTTTCTTTCTTTCCCCTGGATATCGTCATCTCCAGGAGTTTATCATGTAAGACTTGAGGTGACCAAACTTCGTCATTTAACAGATCTGCAGCATTTCCAGTGCACGCAGAGAGATCTAGCCAAAGAAGCTATGTTTTCGTTCAGCACGTTTTTTTTGGAAAGTATCTTGTTTGTCTTTGAAGCCTCTCCCTAGGGCACTTTTAAAACCATTCACGGAATCATAGAATTGTCAGAGTTGGAAGGGACCTCTAGAGACCATCTAGTCCAACTCCCCTGCTAAAACAGGACTGCACAGAGCACATTACTTGGCTGCATCCAGGTGAGGTCTTGATTCATTTTTAAGCAAGTCAACACCAAAAGAAAGATCTGGAACAGTAAGGGCTCAACTGAGCCTTTAAGGTACTGGTCCACGGTGGGGATGGTGTGGATTTGCAGTACTCCAGCAGCCACCCTGGTAGATACCATGGCTCAGGTAAGCATAATACTCTGCACAGCTCCTCATGCCTGCTGGGAACACTGCTTGCTGCTGCCTTCCCTAATTGTTGCTCATGTGCCCCCTTCCTCAGCTAGCTGCTTCTGATGATTATTGAGTGGAGACCATGACCCTGTTTTATCCATACTCCTCTTAGGGTTCCTACTGTTAGTAGCACTAAACAGAAGCTTTTTATGGCTCATTTTTACTATACATACGGTACATGTCAGAGATTTACAGCATTCTGCTTCTCTAAAAGCCTGTTCTTAAGAGCTTAGCTGATTCATTAGGGTATATATGTACTATTAGAGATCTAACTCTAGTACTAGAATAATTAGAGCTTACAAAACAGGCATTCAAAGAGGCAAAAGATTTATTATTTTTCTTTTCACTCTTCATTGACTTGTAAGTTGTCAGCAACAAGGAAAAGCACTGAGTGGAAGGCCTTTAGGTTCCTGCTCTTTGTATAGGTGTGGAGATAAGTAACTTTTGGAGATTCCCAATCTTGATGAAATTTTCTAGTTGATATTGCAAAAATATGTATCGATTTCTTTGAAGTTGAACAGCAATCAAGATGAGTGACTGTCCAAATATTTTAGGCATTCTGGTCACCAGCTACAAGGGAGGAAAGAAAGTAAGATTCAAACTGAAAGACTATATTCCCCTTTAAAGCCATCATGATTAAATCATGGGAGGTGATCATTCCCCTGTGCCCAGCACTGGTGAGGCCTCACCTCGAGTACTGTGCTCAGTTTTGGGCCCCTTACCACAAAAAAGAGATTGAGATGCTGGAGTGGTCCAGAGAAGAGCAATGAAGCTGTTTAGGGTTCTGGAGAATAAACCTTATGAGGAGAGGCTGAGGGAGCTGGGGTTGTTCAGCCTGGAGAAATGGAAGCTGAGCAGAGNATTTTGTTTTCTTGTGTTTTTTTTCTTTTTTTTTAAAGAGATTTTGGAATGTTCATTAGCTTTCCTAGTGTTTGGTATTTATTCAAGTTTCTTATCTCTTCACACAGGTCTATGGTATAGTGCAATTATGAACTAGAAAGAGGGAACTGAGGTACAAGAAAACAGTACAGATAAGATGGGCTTTAAAGACTTACTTTATTACAAAGAAGGAAGGACTTAGCGCACAGTAGTGCTGTGGATATTTAAGAGATCATAAGAAGTTACTGATCTGCTTTGACAAGAAAAAGATCCCAACAATCCTGCATATAAAAATAAATTAATAAATTAATAGGTTTTACATTGAAACAAATCAAAACAAATTCCGTCAGCGCAGGATGCCCCTACCAGGAAACTGAAAAATTACTAAATTGCTTTCATTGCAAAATGACTTTGGCAACGTCATTCATTTCACATGGAAAGTGTAATTAATGTAAAAGAAAAAGGGGGGGAAATGCTGTTATGTATGGTCATGGACTCTCCTGCCCCTTTAGCAAAATGACAGTAAAATTTGCTGTGCGAAGGAGCCCATGTGGAGTGGTGTTGGAGGAGGCAGATGATCCGACATTCATGGAGTCGTTGCCAACACCCAGTGCTTTGCCCTTCCACACTTTCCTTCTCAAACGCTGACAGCTGCTTCAAGCCCATAGAGTGCATTACACCAAATTTGTGCAAGCAAGCGGGTTGTGAATCGTAATGACCCAGGGTGAGAAGTGCCCTCACGGAGTTTTGTAACAGAAGGTATTCTCTGTCTTAGCTCATAAGTGACTGGATATTTGCTTATGTAAGAATGATAGCCTCGGAGGAGCTGTTCTCTTTGACTGTTAAAGATTGTTTTAATAATAGATTCAAGTTCTGCTCAGAAAATATACTTTAGAACAAATTAACTACCCTTTGAAGTCACAAAGTGATACATTTTTGGATCCATATGTTTAATACAGTGTGTGTATTTAACATGATAAATGTACAGATAGTTGAAAAAAAAAATCCTACCTCAATTCTTAGACTTTTGAGTAAAACTAGTCAAACAGTTTTTCAGCAAAATACATCACTTTTCATCTACTGAGTCACTTGGCAACAATTCGTTACAGTTCAATTAACACTACAGATGATACCTTCCTTCTCCCAGGTGACTACTTTGCTCTACTGATCACTTTCTCTAGAAACAGACTGATTTCAAGGAGGACCTGTCTGTTCCACAATAGACCCTTTCAGAAGAACAGGGAATGGGAAAGGGAGAACAGAAAGAGCAGACAGTAAAGACAGCCGCACAGTTCATGTTTCTTCCTCAGTCTCTTCCCTGAGTCTGTTCTTGAATGAATTAATGTTTATTTATAAATAAATAACAGCAAAGGGGAGAAAGGAAAGAGGGTTAAACTTGTACCCTTACCACAAGAGGATACTGGTGTATGGGTCTGTGCTCAAGCTCTTGCTTTGCTTTAGAAGAACAGTGGATTGAATCTGCATTTCTCACTCCTCCAACTACTGGGTGTTGGCTATTAAGGAATGAACCTCTCTCGGCCAAATTTCCAAGATTTTAGTTGTCATGGAAATTGATAAACTGTCATAATCTGTGATCCATTTGCTTTCTGTCTTATCTATTGTTATTATTTCCTTATACCACAGGATATTTATTGTGGGTCTTTAATATCTAGTCATTATCTGTAAGGTCAAACAATCTACAAAGTGTATTTGAGGTTCTTCTTGTAAGTTGTCGTTAGAATTTCATTCTTAGAGAGAATGACAGTGACACAAACCCAGTTGGTCATTGATCAATACACATGCAGCTTATGAAAATAATGTAAGGAATTAATGGTTCAGACTGCATGTGTGTCATGAAAATGTATTGTTATTGGGAAATAAAGTTGAAGGGCAGCAGTCAAATCTGAATAGAAATAGTTCTAGATTTTGAATTATTTCTCAGTTCTAAATTTTTAATTACTTCTGCTGTTATGATCCCTTCTAAATCAGTATTTTCAGGTTGCTGTTTACTTAAGATGCCTGTGAAAATGCCCTAACAAGCTAATAGTACCTGTGGGGTGGTAAATTATTTAAACTATTAAACTTTTAGTTAAAAGATAAAAGTTATAGAAATATATTGGTCTTCGATGTAACAATTATTAAAAAGAAATACACTTGAAGGTATAGGAATATATAGCTTATTGCATACGCAATTGTATGTGGTTTTTCCTGTAGGGAGACTACACAAAAATAGAAAGGGAGGGACTGAATGAATGAAATAGATTTTTGTTATGGGGAAGCAAAATGATGTGTGTAACTTTGGGAGTACAGTATTGCACTGACTGTTTCTAATAAGATTTTCAATGCGTAATTGTGGTGCGTTATTAAAGTTCATATCAAAATATATGAAGAAGTTAAATAGGTATGCATAATGTGATCTAAACAAGTCTCAAGATCTGAATACCTTGTCTGTAGTACTGTGTCGGGTTCAAGCTAAGATTTACCACACCCAAACAAGGCTGAATTAAATGCGCATGCTGTTATCCATGAACATCCCCATTCTCAACATCCTATATCTGCACACTGGAAGTCTCTGTGTCTGAAACAACCAAAAAAAGGATTTTATTATTATTATTTTTTTAATATTGCTGAAAGGAAATGTTATGGGGGTTTGTGCAGCCACTGGATGCTGTAATTCCAAGTTGTGTTTGGTAGTCATGGAAGTAGCTGCTGCCTATGGAGAAAAGGATAAACCTTCTGAATAGGAAGGAGGGAGGCCACTGAAACTTAAAAAGCAAGCAAACAAAAAATGCAAACAAAAAACCCTAAACCAACAACAACAACAAATCAAAAAACAAAACCCCCAAACATATTTAGCAGAATCAAATATTTTATCTGCATAGCCATGTGCTTTCTGCAGAGACCATCTCTGCCCCCAGGCAAACAGCTTGGTCAGAAGATCAGAGAGTTATCTGGTGTTACCCTTAGCATACGAAAAGTGCTGGATTGTAAATAACAAGGTACTCTTCCTTAAGACCTCAATATTTATATGTTGAGATTAAACTAAAGTAGCATCACCATCTGTCACTTGCCACATCGTGATTCCACAGCACCACTGCAGAGTCCTAGGGAGTATTAGAGGAAGACAGAAAGGACAGATACAGAGTCAATACAGCCAAAGTACAAGTTCGAGAAACCTAAAGCATCAATGTACTTTAAAAACAGCCATTATAACTGAGCTTAGGGCATTATGCTTACTGTACCCTTAACCTTTGTTCCCAACCTTTGTAATAGCTGCTGGTCCATGTTAACATAAACATGGTTTTCCCTTATTCATAGTTCATTATGATTGATTTTTGTATATGGCCAAGTATATGACAGCTGTCTTACAAAGCCATGTCTGCGAAACTCATTCTATTTTAGTTGCTACACCTAAAACTGCAATATATGTTACTTTAGAATGATGACAAAAAATGTCAAATACTTCATGGTATTCTAGAATTTTGCATTTGATTGCACACTTACAAAGGAAATATGCAAATATCCTCAAAGTCTAATTAGATAGATACTAACTAGACAGTGTGGATAAAAAATAATGGGCCCCATATACCTTTGGCTTAATACCATTATGGTTATTGGGAACATAAGGAATAAATATCATAATTAATTTTTAATTCTACCCTAGATTATGTTTTAATCTTGTCTAAAGATTAATTTTATATACATACATGACATCTCTCTCCATTTTCACAGCTAGAGGTACAAGGCTTCTAGCAATCCTTAGGATAGTACTTAAGATAGTACTTGAATGATACCTGATTTCAGGTAATACATTCTGTGTTTGGTCACCATCTGGTCCATAAACAGCAGCAGGTTTATTCAGAGCTAAAAATGGTTAAAGTTAATCCTCATTTATAATGTTTCCTAAACCAACCTTTTGTGCAATCTATCCAGGGACATGAGGCAACATGAGGCGTGTAAGACAGGATGACACATGAGTGAGAAAAATCAGTTTGAGTTTGGAAAAAAAATCTTAAAATTAATGAGTACTTAAAATATTTTTGCTATGTGTCTTTGCTATTTATATTCATCATTGAGTAGATGTTCAAGTTCCAACAGTTTATTCTGCCCAGTATAGAGGATTAAAGAGCTGCAGTGAGCCTTTAAGCTTTGATACAAGGAGCTGAGAGAATACAGCAAAATTTTTAATAACGAATAATAATAATTTTATAAATAGTTATTTTATTCTCTTTTCGATTCTATTTTCTATCTGTTAATGAGGCCCAAATGACATCACTAGTTTAAAGTTAGGATTAGACAACTACAATAGAAGCTCAGTCTGCAAAATCTCATAGAATGACTAAAATAAGAATATTCCTTGTATGATTCTGCCATTATAATATGCATAGATGTGTTTATCTGAAGCACGTCTCTATGCTTCTCCATTCTCATGTGTCTTTTGAGCAAACCTGTTCTAGTGGGAGGTGTCCCTGCCCATGGCAGGGGGGTTGGAACTCAATGATCTTAAAGTTCCCTTCCAACTCTAACCATTCTATGATTCTAAGTAGCTTGAATCTTTCTTATCCACTTACTCTAGAAACATTTTGAGGTTGTTGATGCAATGTTCGCAGAAGAAGAAGAGATAAAATTAAGTGTCTGATATAATTCCATAGTAAATGCAAAGGCAGTTCCTTTTTAAAAAAAAAAAAAAATAATAAAAAAAAAGCAGCAAGGACTTTTCTTGATCTGTTTGTGTTGTCCAATGGTTGGGTTTGGTTGCAACTTTACTGTTTAACTTGATTAATTTTCTTTTTTGCCTTCATGTAATCCAACATGGAGTTCAAGCTGCTAGTGGTTTAGTAGTGAGTCCCAGAAAAATTCTACAAAAATATGCTTTCTCCCATTGTCTTCTTCATAAACCCAATAAAAATAAAGACAGTGTCTGTCAAAAAAAAGTTATCATTATCATGTTCGTTCTAGTTGGACAAATATCACAGCTATGTATTTCTACAATGCAATGTCTGAACAGAAACTAGGCAACAAAAAATCAGCCCCAGAGGGAAGAAACTACCTGGCCAAAACCTGCTTCACCTTTAAATTCTAATCACAATAAAAGACTGCTTCTCTACACTACATTTTGCAGTTTTCTTTATTACTTTTATGCATGTGGTAGTAAATATATACTTTATACATTGTACCTTGTCTAGAATAGCTGCTCTTTCCATATCCCAAAATGGGAACTGCAGTCCATGTTTTACTTCCCAAACCCTGATTCAGGCCTTACACGTGGATTAGTCAATTAGGATCACTCAACAATGTAAGGCAGTCTTGGCAAAGCAGGCAATGACTTGACTGTGAGGAAAAATTTTCTCCTTCATTTTTGTTCTCTAATTGATGAATTTTCCTGAGTTTTATAGGCTTAATCCTCTCTTCTGCCTCATCAGTTTTGTACTGATATAACACATTCTTTTGATGGTGCAAGTCAGAAGTAATTACAATTGGAAGCTAATTTTTTTTTCCCCATATTTACATTTTTTTCATCAGATCATTTGCTTTCTTCTTCCATGAAAAGCTGCTACTTCAGTGCCGTACATCTGACAATCTGTTTAATTGTTTGGTTGAACGTGCAGAAGCAAACAAAAGTGGGGCAGAGGGACTTCACAGACTTCCACTCGTGCCCCAAACAACATATGGATCAGCAAAGAATTAGGAAGCTTTCATTATTTCCTGTTATCTGTCAGTTTTCACATTATAGGAACAACATATATCTAAGGCCTGTTTCAGAGGCCTTTTGTGTTTTTCAGTTGTGGGATTAAATTCAGGTTGTAGCTCCCATATTCAAAACCACTCCGCAGCAGTATTTCTGTGAAGAGCCCTTTGTGGACTCTCCTGGTTTGACTAGATTGCTACTGGAAGCTATCAAAGAGCTGTAAAATCCCCAGCACTGGCTTTACCATTCCTGTGGGCATTGGCCAACATGACAGTTACTTCACTTCACAAGTGCAGCTGTGTTTTTTTCCCTTTCAGCTCCTCAAACCACGCAACAGCAGGAATGGCAAAGCCTGTCTGTTCTGACCTGTAAAGCCACTCTCATTTCTTCCTGTCTTTGTGCCCAGGAGGGGATGTAACGCTGGTACAGCCTCTGATTAGATGCAGGGCCCCAGAGAGTGGCTGACTTCAGAGCAGAAACGCTGAAGCCAAAAAAACATTGATTTTTAACACATGGATCTGAAATCTAATCAAATTTCAGTAATATCAGCCCGTGACCTTTTCTCTTATTAGTGAATTTATGCACAGCTTAGTCCCTGGCTCCCTTATCACTTTGTGTGTGCCGGTGCTGCCTTCAGCATAATTATCGGAAAATTTTGAGTGTTAATTGAGCGTGATTGAATTTTGATATGAATCATGTGTACAATATGTGAGAAGAAAAGTGTGCTTGCATTTTTCCTGGTGCGGGAAGGAACTCAGTAAGCAAGCACTGTCACAGTACATAAGATTCTTGCTTTTCACGATTTAGTTATTTTAGCGTAGTTCCATGAACAGAAGTCTGATGATACAATGTGGTAAAGTACAGGTTTCACTTAAAATCCATAAAATGTATCATATTAAAGCTCCTTGCAGTACTGGAGTGGAAGCTCAGATAACAGTATCTTTTATAAACTCTCTCTCTTCAGGTGTTTAATGTTGCCATGAAATGTTGCTTTGGGCAGAAACTTGGCTAGCAATGTCAAAAATGCACTTGATAAAACTATTTGTTACAAATTCTTTCCAACAAGTCTTGTTTTTCATTTCAGATATCATATGAAGGTCATGGCCTATAATAATTTGCTGAGTGTTTTGATACTCAGTCAGTACCACAATTTCAACAAAGTTGTTTTCTTTCATAGAGTTGGGGTTTTTTTATTTTTTATTACCTGCTAAACCTGTTTTCATCATTGAATGCATACTTTAAAGTGATTTAAATTAAAAAATGTAATCTATTAGAGACACAAAAATTTAGATTTTCAAGATAGTCTTGAAAGCTTATACAGTTCATCAGCCATATTATATATCATTATCATGCTTTTACACAAATATTCTCAGAGAAATAATAATTGGGAATAATAATTTGAGTTCCACAAAGTAAAATAGTGAATTTCACTTTTGTAAATATTTACAAATAGTCTACTTGTCTAAAACACTTAGACTGCTGTGCAGAAAGACAAATTGATTCAGAAGACAGCATCTGCCCAGTTTCTTTGTATTTAACCTTTCTAGCTAAGTCCATGGTAGGTGCTAAAACCTAGGGATCAGGGTTTTTTTTCCATGTGAATATTCTATTCTATTTTCATTTTGATTGCGAATGTCTTGAAAGTTGGTGATCCTCTCCCCTTGGAATGAATCTCTCTCTATATATTATATATTACAACATTCATTAATGAGCACCTGGAAGGAGACAAGGCAAAGCAACTATAGAGAGAATAGGAAGAAACAGCACATAATCAAGTTTTGGAAGTCCTCTGGAAAAAGAAGGATATTGTCTACGAAATAGACAGAAAATAATCATTGAGATACAATTTTTCTGAATCTTTGGGGTCTTGGGGATATGGTGTACCAGATAACAACAAGATACATAGTAGTTACAGTCTACAGATGTTAAAAAATAACATTTAAATTTAGAGATTAAAAAAAAAGGTTCTAAAATATAAATATTCCTAGTAGCTAGATCTCAGTAGAGCTTGCAATCTTCTAGCTGTACAGAAAATAATGAGCAGCAGGTATCATTTGGGGAGGTTCCAGAGAACCTTGTCTTCACCATGTCTTTTAGTACTTCTTATTGCATATAAAGCTACTTACGTGTGCAAGTCAAAACATTTGTAAGAGCTTGATTTATTAGCTAAATACCAATTTATTTTCTTTAGGTTCCCAGCAACCCTATTATGGTTTATTGAAATATTTTACAATCACAGTAACTGCACAAATACTGTATCAAAATCTTTGGTCTTAAAGTAGTCCAATATTGTAAATGACTCATCAACTAATACAAAAACGCTCTCGCTGTCCAATCTGAATTGATAAAATGAAAAAGTTCTCTAATTAGTAAAAAGAACAAAGAAAAATCAACCTCGCAAAAATGCTGCCCGCTATCTCCAAATAAATTATTCTTGCCATTTTCTTTTTTATTACAGTTGATAAAATTGTTCCCAACCAAGAATGCCTAAAGGAGCCCAACTTCTATTTACTTGTGCAAGATAAAGTAATATAAATAAATATATTAAAATATGCCAAAAGAAAATAATATGATTAATAAAATATTGCAATTTAAAATGTTTGTGTATATAAAAATATAAAACATTTGTAAATATACTTTTTCATGTTTGTAATTATACTTTAGTTCTAAACTCAGTAGGCTTTTGAAGAAATACATTTACTAAAAGAAAAGCAATAATTGTGTATTTTCACGGCTACAGAAAGTTTCAGTAGTTAGGTTATGTGCTATTGTCTTTAGATAATTTATAGTTTCCTGGTTTACTAGTTAAAAAAAATTCAATCTATGTTTTCATGCAGGCAGTGTTATTTACACTGCTTTTCAATATTGTACTAATTAAAAGCTGCAGTGTAGTCTTTCTATTTTAGGAAGTAAGTCCCCTTTTGAAAATTTGAGAATATTACAATGAGAATGAGGAGACTTGAGGAGAAAAAATTATAGTATGATTTGGGTCTAGTAAGATATCTGATAGGTCCAAAGAAATGAAAACAAGATTTCTCCCCAGTTCTTACCTGGTTTAGCAACCACAGTACTCACGGGGTTAAAGAAAATCAGAAATTGAAGCTTTCCATGCTTCTTCTCCAGGGATCTAGAGAGTCTTTTGAGGTTCCAAGATACTTGATCCATCACTCTGTTTGGATAGAACTGATACCTGCTTTCTGTGTTCTTTTGCGAGCTGAAATATGTGTAAGACCAATTGAGGAAACAGTACTAAAAGCAAGCAGCCCATACTTTCCTAGGCACAGTCCAAATGGTCAAAATTAAAACCCCTGTTACTGGTTCAGAAAAGAAGTTGGTATAAATGTATACAGGGCAGGGCAGTGTGTCACAAGCCATACAGCACATCACTGCTTTTGGTAGAACTTGAAGATACCTGAAGGACTTTGCAAATCATATACAGATTACATAGTATGTAGTTAGGTACTTTCCGTATATCTCCAGTCTTCACACAAACCTCAACATCTGTAGCATGGATATGGAAATTGAAAGGAGATGAAGATTTCTGTATTTCAGACTGTACAATTCGTTTTGTTATGGCAGTTTGTTGGCAATGTCCTTGTTGAGAAAAAAATATATAAAAGATATCACATCCAAAAGACTTTTTTCAAAAGCATTTCAGTTACTCTGGAATACTTTGATGTCATAATTTCTGTGACAAGCTGTGCTGTGCTTTCCCAGCAGAAGGAGCAGAAGGTCTGAAGCAACAAGGCTGTCTTTCCTTTTGATTACTCCAAGTGCTATATTGAAATAACTTTAATGCAAAATACACACTGAAATGTTGTCATTTGAGCTCAACCTTTCGGAAAATTCACAAATTCTTTAAATGTCACCTTTGTATACAGAAGCCTACCATTAAATAAATTAACAGCTCTTTTATAATGCAGGGTTGCACCTATTGAATTCTTCGAAAAGAAAATTTTAAAAAGTGGTGAGTAAGAAATGTAGATTAATGGGTTAAATCTCTTTACATATTATCACTCCAAAAGCCAATCTCCTGTTTCCCCTCTGGCAAAATTACTATTCTTCGCTTTCTTTTCTAAGAGTTGTTAGATTTTTCTGAGTCTGGGGGAAAGTTGAAGGACTAGGTGATGTCTGGGCTGGATGACAGATGATTCACCTGTTTTACTGTTTTAGGTCACTCCAGTTAGCATCAAAGATTATATATTGCATTTGAAGTTGTACAGAGATTTACAGGCCTGCCAATAAGTTATTAAGAGATTTGTGTGTTGTTTGGAGAAGTTGAGGTATCTTCTGTCTCTGGTGCTGAGCTGAAATTAAACCACCCTTTGATGGCAATGATCCTCTTCTGTCTGTTCTCTCATGTCAATGAACCTTAAATTATGATCTTATTTCCAATTTCCTGCCCTCATTTTCTCATTTCATTATTTTTTTTTTATTATTTTTTTTTTTCACTAAGTGTAAACATCCTTCGGGTATGTCATTTCCTTTCTTTGCTTACCCCCAAGTGTTTCAGCTTTGGGGCTGACTTCAGACAAAAATTTTCTTTTCACACCCTCCTCCTCTATTTCTCTCTGCTTAAGTCATGAAATGGTACTTATTCTTTCACTGACTATGTTCTTCCTCTTTTTCTGCCATCGGGAGCTACCACAGTTAATGTTTATTTGCTTTTTGTAAAATGTTGTTGGGTAGTTCATTCTCTTCCAGCGCTTAAAGCTGTTTTTTTTTTTTTCTCATTAGGGATTCTAAAGAAACCTTTCCGTTTGCTCTGTGATGTTTGGAAAAACAAAGATTTTTCTTTTCCCTGTCTCAAGGACACGCAGTCAATCAGTCTTGGCATGAATTCATATTAGATTATGTGTCTGAAAATATTCCACCAGATCTATTTTTTTATTCTGTTTTCTTTTGCTTTTATATTTTTCACTTTCTGCTCGCAAGAGACTCCTGCAATCCCAGAGTAACATAGGCAAATATATTCCTATATTTTGTGCTTATTTAGCAGGCTACTTCACAAAAGAAATTTCTGGAAATTAATACTGTCCAGGAAGAGCCTCATTTAATGGTTCAAGTCTTGAGGGAGTTTACAAAGTTTTCTTTTGACTTTTCCCATCCCAAACTCTGCATCCAAAAATATACTGTTATAAACTAAAAAGCATAGATAGTGTTACCTCTAAATTCCAACAGTTTCCTGGGATACTTGGTATCATCACAGTGATTCAATGAAAATTCTGAGTTTGTGTGCAAATTCAATTGTCTTGCTCATTTCAGTTGCTTGTTCTACAATGTCTATAAAAACAGAACAATACAAAACAATGAAACATATTTTTTAACCTGGATTTTTATGAAATAGCCCTTTAGATAACATATCTTAGAAGCTTAACAGATTGGAGCAAAAGCAATATTGTTCAGATGCCTTTAATAATACAAAGGTGATTCCTTTCCTCTGTGTTCTGACCATCAGAAAATGTATTAATGGAAAGTCAAGGTGCTTTACAGTATAAGGGGTTACCTTTATAGTATAGTCTCTGCTGGTTTACTAATGCAACAAACAGTGGGTTATTTCTCAACCAAGCTAACCAGTTGTTTTAAGGAACAATCCAGGCCTTTTCATTTGCTAAATATCGCCATGAGAGTTGGTCAGAAATGTTGCTGAGTATCTCAACAAAGTCCGTGTAACAAAATGCCATTGAAAGAAGTTCCTCCTCTGGCCTTGCTGGGTGTAATACTGCCTTTTTTCATCTTCATATCTTACAGATGAGAAGGGTTTATTTAAATGTATTGATGATGTTAGGAAAGATACATGAGGGCGGAAAAGCTCCCTGGAAGAGGCCATAATAGTACAGGAAAGCACAAATGGCATGCTACTGTAGTCAGAACTGAATAGAGGATTATAACGGGACTTAACACTTAAAAATTTGGTTCCTGTCAGTTCCTCCTGCAGATTTGAGAACAAATTTCCAAAATAAAACAAATGAAGAAACTTTGTAGGTAGCACGCAAGGCTGAAGCTCTTGCAGGTTTATTGTTAGAGGTTAACAATTAAAGAAAAAGCACTGGGATAACTTCAGAAACTTTTTTTTTTTAATCAGAATAATAAGTGGGAAGATCATCAGAAAGAAAATAAAAATAAAATGCATAAGAGAGAAAACCATAAATAAAAATAATTTGACAGGTTTTTTTTTCAATTATTTGAAATTACATTAATAATACCAGTTACGTTTCAACATCTCATTTTAAAGAGATGATATCTCAGTAGAGTTGTGAGCTTTTCCAGCATCATAATTAACCCAAAGATCTGCCTCAAAAGCAAAAGGAATTAACAATGGCATTACTTGTGCAGGAACTTTTTTTAGAAGATCATATTACGCCTATTCAGCTTGTATGTTACTATAACTTTCCAAAAAAAAGTTAATGGAAATAGGAAAAATTAGGCTTATTCACTTGTTCCCTTTTATCTATGATGGCTTTGCCACCTTAGTGGTATGAAAGACAGCACATACGGGATATATAAGCAAAGGGCAACATAAAATTATTGGAAAACATTCAAAATAAGCTGCCTTATGCCACCAACATCACATCTGAATCCAAATTAAAATCTAATTTAAAAGAAGCCTAAATTAAAAAAGCTTATTTAATTCCTTCAATTTGCAAAACTATTCCATTCCATTAGGCAACTAACTTCTACCTGTCAGATACAGAATGAAAGTGGTCCCTCTCTGGAGGAAACTTCCTACTTGTAGTAATTAGGTATGAAGAACCTGGAAAGATGCCTATACTTTCATAGTTGCCTATGTTTAACTCTCAGAGCTCATCAGCCCATGGGTAAATGCAATTGAAGTGTCAGCTTCAATAGTTTCACACTACAGAAGGCTAAAATGAGGTTACATATTTCATAATTAAATAACAAAATTACTTTAATTTTTGTTTGAGAATCATGAAAGGTTACCTTTGTGAGATCCATGCATATAAATCCCTTTTGTTGATCTATTATTCTAATAAGCTTTTAGAGACAGTATGAAGAGGTCTTGATTACTATTAGAAGATAAGAGCCAGGAGAATGCAAGTAATGAACAACATCAAGGCAATAATAAACAACATGAAGCTAGCAGAACTGTGCAGAAGAAATAAAATTGCTCCTCCTGCAATTCCCTTTGGATTGCACCTCCATTTATCTATTTACTCCTTCCCTAAGAGCATGTACCAGAATAGATGGGGAAAAAAAACAAATGTACAATTTGCTGGGAAAAATGAAGCATCGCACTTGTCACTTAAAACTACTTCTCTGTACTTTTCTAAATACTGTGCAATTTTTAAGAAAATTATGTTCTTCAAAATTCTTAGGGTTTTTATAGTCTGTTTGTACATGAACATAACGTATTTCTGGATTAGATGGAGCTTGGCTTGAGCATCCTTCAGTTTATAGCAGACTATTTTATTCTTTTACGACTATATATATATGCCATTAAAAGGCAAAAGGGGGAAAAATAATTATTTATCACATTAGTTCAATTTAAATCAAGACAAGTGTGAAGTTTGTAATTTAAAAAAGCCCAAAGTTTTATAAACTGATTTGGGGGTGTATCACTGAATTATGGGAAATTATTTAGATTGGAGGAAAGATTGCCTTTATTTTATTACCTTGTCCTTGGAGTGCCTTCATTTTCTAACGATGTGAGCATTAAACTGGCTGTAAGTCTCCTTAAGGGTGAACACAAGCTTTGCAAAGTTTAAGTAGGAAAATCTCTGTGAACCTCAGTTGTTTAAGAAAACAAAAGCATCTTCTGTTTCCATATAGGAGGAGTGGTAGGAATATAGGAATGGTATTTTTTATATTCCTGCAGAGTTCCTTTTATTAAGTTGAATAATTGTCTTGAAAATAAGTTGATATTAGATGAATACATACATGAAGAATTCCACAGTGTACTTTCAAGAGTGGCATATATTTGGAAAACAGCATCCTTTTATTTTGCATTTTCTGCAATACTTATAGTAATTTTGTTAACACTTTAAATTTTGTTGCACCAGTAGGGGGTTCTGATCCCACAGTATCAAATTAGCCTAAGCACAAGCCTGTTACATATAGCAGTGGACAGAAGGCTTGTTAGGGATTTATGGCAGCAAGAAATAATTATTTTGTCCTAGATGGGAACGAATTCTAAAAGGTTCACCACAGGTTAGCAGGAAAAGTGGGGCTGCCTATGGCACTTCTATCTGAATTCTTGAATCTCAGATATTGATAAAGATGAGTTTAAAAGGCTACACTGGTTGGGATACAAAAATAATCATTGTTCTTTTATAAAACAAATTGGATTGCTACTGGGAATGCTGAAAAAATTTTAAACACAAAATATTGCATACTCTGTGCAGCTGGATTTTACATACAGTGATATTCTTTATTCTAAGCAATGCCTACATTTTTTAAGTTTTTTGTATTATCTCTTTAAATATTTGGATATGAATATATCTGCATTGTGTAACTGTGCTGAAATTAACATAATTGCTACTATCTTCCACTGACAGGCTCCCAGTAGGCAGTGAAAAAATACCTTTTAAAAAGCCTCAAATTGCTAGACTGGAAAATATATTTCTTCAAAAGTAATCGAGATTATATTTTTTAGGCATGGAATTTGGTCTTGTAGGGATATGGGAGAGCATTCTTTGCTGCTTGCTTGGAGTCTGAACAACAAATATTGAAGGAAGGGTATATCCACTAGAACAAGAGGAGGTACTTTTCAGAGGTGATTGAAAATATATCACAGATAAAAGAGTCCAGGTTTATGGAAATCACTATGTTTTAAGAGGAGATTTCAATCTCCACAAAACTATTTCTGAGAGACTCCTCTAAAAATAAATGCAGCATTTTCACATCATATGGATATTAGTTTGAGTTTGTTTACTTTACTTCTGAATTATACCAGCACCAGTTGTATGAATATATTATCTATATTATATTGAATATTTCTACATTGTTTGTCTTATTAAAGCAATGTCTGTCTCCTAATGAAAATAGGCAATTTTCCCCTTTCGTGGCGAAAAATGTGAGTTCTTCATTTTGTCTTGAAATAAAACCAAATTTCAACACATTAGAAAATGAAGAAAGAATTGAAAAAAGATAGCTGAGACCCATCTTTCAAATCTCTTATGGATGACAGAAATTAGCAATTTGGAAATACTCTTTCGTAAAGTAACCCTGAAAGCTGAGGATATCACACTGTGAAATGACATGATAAGGAAATAATGAAATAATGAAAAGGACGAAAGTATTAAACAGATATATGCATTTATTTTTTTCTCATTTTAAATGTTTCAATTTAAAGAAGGAATAGAAATTGATATTGCATTTCCACAATTTTAAACCAGAGACATGTAAATACTTTTGCATTTTCTATGCACTGGAAACCAGTGAGGACAATAAACTTAATGTATCTCATGCAACAAATGCAGAATTTATTAGGATACATTATTATTATACATTATTATCCTCTGCAATGATCTCAGATTCAGGGAAAATAAAAAAAACCTTCTCATTTTGATTTCAGTGTTACCTTATGTCTACATTAGTTTCTCTACTATTAAAAGGACTTAACATAAAGTGGCATTAACTTGCTTCTTTAATTCTTTCAAAATTTCTAAAGATTTCTTAGATGCAAAAGATGGAAAAGTAAAATATCAAGTACATTTAAAATTGAACTGCAACAACGAGAAAGAGGAAGGAATCTCTGGAGGAAAATTGAATGTTTGCGGCTAGTTAGAAGGTATAAAATGCTATTTTAAAGTAGAAAATGCCAAATAGATGTAAATGTTACCTAGCGTCATTACAGAAATGACATTAAAAAGCTAATGTGAGATTGTCGCCAAAATAAGTTGAATTTCAAATAAATTACAGAATATATATATATATATATGTATTCCTTGTGATATTTCAGTCAAAGCCATATGAAAATTTTGCAAATTAATGAAGCTCTAGAATCATATCGAGTTAAGAAAAATTAAAATTAATGAACTTAGATGCTTGTTTTGATTCTAGTTGTGGCACTACTGGAGACATGGCTACAGCAGTATTTAGAGCATTTTAGAGAACACTGATAACAATACACTTTTTTAATAAGCAACATTTAGTCCAGAATACCTGGATGCACAATCTGGTTTGATAAAAATTTATGGCAAATTGTTCCTTTAGATTAACAAGATTATTTGATCTCTAAGCCTTTATTAAACAGCATGCTGGATGCACGCTAAAAGGCCTAAATACGATATTTGAAATCTTAACTTCAGAAATATTGTTTGACCACTAACATGACATTTAGACTTCTGTATCAATCACTATGGACTGGAGTTAGCGCATTTATACTCAGGGCTGTAATCAGCTTCCCTCTACTAAATCCTAACTAACTTTTAGTTTTTAAATCAAAATAAAAACCTTCTCAAATAAAAATCTTCTAACACTAGTCTCATGATATTTTGCTTTTTTATAGGTTGATTGGTCTAGGATTTAGGGAATCTGGAAGTTTGGCAAATAAACTTGTGATATATGTAAACTTGTCTGTTTTAAAATGCTTTAATCATTGAACTACTGTAGGGTTAAGAACGTTTCTGTAAGACCAATGTCTATCTTCACATAGTTTAATGATAAGTTGATTAAGTGTCAATTCATAAAAAAACATACTTCTTAATCCTTGAATGGTTTAAAAATTCATATTAAAATTCAAAAAGTTCTTACGAGTCCTGCCATTGTGATCTGGGTGAATTCTTATGACCTTGATCCTTCTGGAAGGAGGATAAGAAAATCTGTGCCATTAAGAAAGCTGTGCTTCTTCAAACATCTTTAAGAATAAATAGTGTGAATGATGAGTTTAGAAGTTTTTGACATATATATCTCAATTAAAATTAATAAAATTTAAAAAAGTAATTGTAATAACGACTTTACAGTCAATCTTATAAGACAAACATAAAACTTTATTTAAAATTTCACTATAAATTAAAAACCTGACAGCATTTTCCAGGACTGCAAAGAGTTAGAGAAAATAGAAAGACCACAGTAATCACTGCAAAAGCGCTTCCTGTATCGATACAGACGATACAAACTGCTCTTCTGCTTTTGCAGTAGAGTTCAGGGTAAATGAAGTCCTCTAGCAAGATCTGAACTGGTGGGCATGATGCTTCCTGTAGGTGAAGTAAGAAGGCTTCATCAAAAGGTTATCCTTAATCAGATGGCCTGTAGTAAACACCAACCACAAGGCTTGGTCTCTAATTTTTATCCATAAGCTCTCAACCTGTTCATCATTGTTTTTCAAAGACAGCTCTGTGCAGTCAACTTATTTTTTTTACATAGAGGGCACCACCCCTCCTTGCTTACCCGTCCCTCCTGAACAGTTTACAGCCATTGACTTTGACAATCCAGTTGTGTGATTTGTCCCACGATGTCTCAGTAATAGCAATTCAATCATAGTTTTCTATATACACAGTGGCTTCAAACTCCTCCAGTTTGCAACCCATGCTATGCATATTGGAAAAGAGACACTTCAGTTGGGCTATCAATTTTGTGATCTTTTTGGAGGAAAGAGCCCTAATTCCTTTGGAGAATTAACAGGTAACCCTATTGGTTCCTGATACACTAACAACCTTCTACTCTTCTCTGTTACTCAAAATTCCATCCCCTTCTCCTGTTAAGTCTAGTATAAAGATCTCCTTATGAGTGTGCCCAGCTTGTTGGGAAAAAACCCTCTTACTCCACTTGGCCAGGTGAAGCCCCTCAGCTCCCAACAGATTCGCCTTCTCAAAGGTCAATCCATGACCACAGAGGCCAAAACCATTTAATATGGCACCAGCCTTGCAGTCACCATGCAGCCACCTGTTCAATTTGTCTCCTTTTTCCTGAATCCAATTCCTCTGACTGGGAGGACAGAAGAGAACACCACTTGTGCTAAAGATCCTCTTAGCATTGCTCCAAGGGACACAGTCGCTTTTGGTAGTTCCAAGTTGCTTCATTGCAGTATTGTCAGAACCGACACGGAATAGTAGAAGCAGATGATAATCCACAGATTCATCAGAGTAAGCAGCCTTTCAGTAATGTCCTGAATATGAGCTCTTGGTAGGTAGCAAACATCTCTAGACATATTATCTGCAGGGCAAATGGAATGCTTTGGTGCCTCCAATTATTAATACTATATGTGCTTTTCTGGTGGCATTGGTTCTAAGACAGGTGAGTGGCTGGATCAACTTTGCATAGTTGCATTCTGGATCCTGTCTATTACTCACAAGCTCTTAATTCTCCAACACTAGAGTGCTGTGTAGGGACGGTTCAGAGGATGGGGGAAGGTTCTTCCTTCTACCCCCAGCAGAGACAAGGGTCCAGCCTCCTTCATTGCATGAATTACTTGTGTCAGTCAGCTCAAGCTTAAATTTAGGCTTTCCTTCCCTCTAACAGCCTCTAGGCAGGGCTAAGCCTGGGACAGTGCACAATATCATGTATTGATCTCCTTTCTGCTCGTGTTCATAGATATTGTGCTTCCTGTTGGCCTCTTCTTGTTGTTTAATGTAGGTAAACCTTGACAGCTTAAATGTATTTATTGTGTCCTAATGAAATGCTCTTTGTAGCATATGACATAATTCCTTCCTTATTAAAAGAATTAAGAAAAGAGGTTTCATATGTAAACTCTCAATAAATGCTGTTGATTAGAAAACTTTCATGAAGGTTTCTATTCTTATTATTTTTCTCTTATTCTTATTTCTCTCTTGTTATTACACAAATTCAAAGCACATCGTTACAACCTTATAAAGGCAATGAAGTCTCCAGCTGACTATAGCAGGTCTGGAATTTGAGTTGAATTTTTTTTTTCTAGCAAGCAAGTCCTGGGACTCCTGGGCAACGTCACACCTCTTTTAGTCACTCTCCAACCACTTAGCTTTGTCTTCTGCTTTCTGGAAATGAATTGGCCTTGATGGTTTTAGAACTGAGCATGTCTATATGATGCTGGCACAAATAGGAAGCTCCAGGCTGAGGCACTGGAGAGCTGATTTACCCATCACTTTCAACGAGCTAATAGAAAGCTGTTGTCAAAAATAAATACTGCAGTGAAGAAAAAAAAAAAAAAAGCAAAACTGTCCATGAAATATATTTTCTATTTTTTTTGGCAAGATTTAAATCCACATTTCCTAGATAATAACATGCAATTTTTACCAAGCTAGGCACTCAGGACTTTTTTTGTGCATAAGTTGAATTTTAATAGCTCCCACAGGGAGACATTGCGAAAATTGTCACACCATGTTTGATCACTATCTCCATCTAGGTTTGACACTATGAGAGGAAGGATACATACCTGCTGCTTTAAAGAAAGATGAATCCTTCCCATTCCCTTATACACTATCATATGTAATTATTATCAGACCTGTTTGCTTAGGAGTCATTCTCTATAGTAAGAAGGAGAGTTTACACCTTAAACTGTAAGATTAGATTCTGTTTTATCATGGATGTTTTATTTTTAAGGTACAAGAACTGCTAATAGTAATAAAATTGTTAATACTTTTTAAAAAAATCAAGGTTTTATTCTTTCCTTCAGTGTCCATTTATGGTTGTGAGTCAGTAAACTTCATAGGGAAGTGTATACATATCCAGGTCAGCAAACAGAAGCACTTTTTTATTAATGAAAACAAAAGGAATTGTGGCAGTTTATTTTTCTTTATTGTCCTTTCAAGTTCTATAACTTTAAACTGCAGGAAGGGAGTGTTCATTTTTGTTTTTCTTTAATACAACAGATTGAAACAATTCCATAACATTTGTGCTACAAGGCACAACAGCCCTAACAATACTAACAGTGTTAGGAAGCTCACAGAATGATTCTTTATTTTTTTCCAGTTATATCGATCCAAAATAATTAGACTTTAAAATATGGAGTAACGTATTAACAAGAGTAGGATTTTCTCAGTCATGACTCAGATGCAGCTGAGAATAGAGACATACCTCTTGTGTGACTGTCGCTTATCCTCACACTGTTAAAAAAGAAGGAAAGTAACTGTCCCTTCAACCTAATTAAAACTCTTGAGGGTAAGCTTTAAGGTGAAGCCTAGTAGGATGGCAGCTTTTCTTTTACAGTCCTCAAATAAAACTGTTCAGCTTACTTGAACTTAATTATTAATTGTAACACTGGAAATAAAATAGAAACACAATAAAATTTAGACATCACAACTCAAAAAAAAAAAAAAAAAAGGGAGAGAATTCTTCATCAAGTTCTGTGTAGTAGTAACAGAGCTCAGAGACCATCTGTCCTGCTGAACTGTCAAAAGGGAAAAACTTTTATGCAAAGCATAACCAAAGACTGACTTTATCTAGGATTATGTTCTAAACAACGTGAATCATTGTGCCCCAGTTGCCTTAATTATGCTACAGTATCTGAACACTAACTTCCCTGCATGTTGCAGAGCTCCTGTGGAGTTCTTCTGTAACTCCTTTCCTTAGAAGTTTGAAAGCTCCAAAGGATCCTGGTGTTATCTCTGCTATGCTGCTAATGGCTGCCCTGGCTCCCACTGGCACCAGTGGCAGATACAGTAACTGGTGCTACAGACTCAATGCAACTGGCATTTGCAATTGGAGCCTTTCCGAAATGAGCCTCATCGCTCTTCATTACCAAGGACTGCTTGACACCCTTGTCGCACCATTGAGGTGAAGGCAAAGAATAAACATAGAAACACAGAACCATAGGATCGTTAAGGTTGGAAAAGACCTTTTAAGATCATCAAGTCCAACAATTAATCTAGCACTGCCAAGCACACCAGTCATTCTATTGAGATTACTGGAATTTTAAGAACTGTTTAGCAGCAGCCCCCTAATGCTTTAAGGTCAATCTATCTTCTACCCCTACTATAACCACTTATTTTGAAGACATTTATGTTGAGTGCCAAAAGTTGAACATCTGGCATGAGGAATAAGAAAGATTTGAGAAAAGTGAAATTCTGTGCTAGGCTCCAAGCAGACTGTCCTCCAGGCTCCAGGGAAGTGTTTCCCATCCTGCCCCTCCCCACCCCCCACTACAGCATCAGAAGTGGAAGAAAAGCAAAAAAAAACTGACAAACTTTTATTCTTTGGCAAAGTCCTAATTGTCCGCATACCCTTTTCTGATAGGTTATTGAAAAACAGATGATTATGAAACAATTATTTTTGTAACTCCTTGTAAGTCTTTTGAGAATGTTTTCTTTAATACCTTTAAGTATCACAAGAGATATTATGTGGATGCTAATTACCGGCAAAAACATTTTAAAAGTTTAAATGTTGACAACTGAAAAATATACTAAAATGGAAGGGTCACCTAGTTTACATGTTAGTAAATAAAGAATAGTCCTCTCTGCCATAAGTTCATTGTTTGATGAGCCATCACTTACGAGGTTCAAAGCGTCTGACAGGTTAAATTTACAGAAGTTGCATTAAAGCAATCAGAAGATTATAACCGGGTTTTAGCACTTGAGCTTTCTGACAAATGGTCTTATAACAACAATTGGTCAGTTTATCTCCTTTTCTGTCAAGTATTCACCTTCAGTGAAAGCTTTGGTTGCATTTTAATTTGTCTTAAATTTATGCATAAATAGATTAGCAGTTCCTGGCAATCATTTGTTTTGCTTTTCTGCTTTCAGCCATCTCTTCTTTTTTTACCACCTGCTGTATTTGCCTTCTGTTCAGACTATGCTGTTGACAGATACTAATAATGCAGATTAAATATACTTACTATGACAGGCAAAATACTAAGTAAAAGCAAAACAATAGAATCCCTTATTTTTTTCCCTCTAAGTAGTGGCTTAAAAGGCTAAAAGAAATTTATAATAGCATTAATTCGTTAACAAAGCAGGTGTCTTATTGGACTTAAATATAGACAGTGTGCAAAGCTGACTATGGTGGCATAGTATTACAAGGTTTTTAACAGGTACATATATACACACATGAAGTATAAAATACGTCTACAGATCAGTTTTGATTTCTTGGAGATCTTTAGCATATGCTACTAAACAAACTCTATATTTTCTTAAAGAATTAAAATTTGCTTGATTTGTATGTCTTATGCTAAATTTCTATTTTTACTCTTTATTTTCCATCTCTAAATCCCTGCTGTTACTTCTTGCTCGTGGTTTAAAACAAGCTAAAAGAAAACTACTTACAGTCTTTAAAGTATGGTGATCAAGCCCAGAGAGAAGCTGTGTTTATTATGCATCTGAGACGTGGTTAGCTGGTAGCAGAAGAGATGAGGGTAGTACATGGCTGGCCTCTAAACCAGCGTATCATTGACCTGCAGCAACCTCCACAGAGCAGCCTGGCAAAACTCTTGCATGATTTGCAGCAGTCTATGCCTTTCCCATGTATTTAACGTGGAAGATGCATGAATTACTGACTGTGATCATACAGGGGGAAAAAAACCCAACCAACCAACCAAACAAACCAAAAAAAAAACCAAAAAAAAAAACCCAAAACCCAACCAACCAAAAAACACACCAAAACCTGTAGTGCTTCGTGCTGCATTATAATAGGTTTGTTCCATAATCGGTACTGTTAATGGGAAAAGATTTGGATTTGTGGGTTGTTTTCTTTTTCTGTCTAAATCTAGGTCAAGATAGAATAAGCCTATTAGACATAATTTAGCCCCCAGAAATAAATATGAGGTTTCTTTTACATGGAAATAGGAATCATTTAGAGTATCAGAGAAGAAGAAAAGATTATCTTCAAACAGACGAATTTCTGTAGAGACATAAATGGTATCTTATAGAATATGTATACACTAGTGATTCATAAGTAGTCAACTATGCAGAATTCCAAATTATCTGGAAATTCACTGCCTGATGTATTTAAAAAAATAAAAAAAAAATATTGTATGAATATAAAATTGAAGTTGTTTAAAGGTGTTATTTTTCTTTCCAGCTGGGGCCTTTTCCAAAGGCATTCATTAGACCTAACAAATTGAAATGCATAATATTCTGTTGTATCTAGGGAAGGAGGATTTTTTTCGTAGTGTCTACATTAGATACCTAATTTAGAAGCTTCAGTTAATTGCCTGGGCTCATTATATATCCAAAGAATAAAAGCAGGCATCTCCAAAGGGCACCTCAGAGCACCTCAATTAGGAGGCATCTACCTCCATGTATTATATGGAGAACTGATGCTTTTAGCTTTATGGAAAAATTTTCTTTACCTGTGCACAGAGACTGTGAATCTTACTTTAACTGACTGGAATTTTTCAGGAGGCAAGTTTCCAGGAAACTTGTTATTTGTCACCTCCCACAAAGAAAGGTCCAGATTTCTCTCCAGCTGTCATTAACACAGAGACCTCAGCCAACACCAACACAGTCATTTAATGCATGATGTAGCATTGGTGAAAGGACAATAAAATCATCCATTAGCAAAATGGGGTTTTGTTGTTTTAAACTGAGGTCAGTATTGCAATGCCTGGAGGCACTATCGGCACAGAAGGTGAAGGGTAAGGAAGCCAGTTGCAGTAAAAGGGACTACAACAAAGTCTGGACTAAAGAGAGAAAAGCAGTAGAAATCAGTAACTGCTTTGCTTAGCACTGTGGAGTCTTCTGAGTTTGTGAAGACAAAGTACTAGAAGCGGCAGCTGCAGTAGATTGCAGCAAGGGGGTGGGGTTTGGGATCTCAGAAGCTGGCACAAAATAGACAGAAAACAAGTACTGGGAAAGAGCATTCACAGCACAGCTTTGGAAACGCAATGTTCAGCAGTCATTAAAATAATTGGTGTTATGTGATAGTGGGTGTTACACAGTTACAAAGTTCTGCTTTACAAAAAAAATGTCAAAATGATCATGTTTGCATCTGGAACAGTGCAGTAATCCAGTAAGACTGAGTGACTGTGGTCTGGTATATAATTCTAGTTTAGAAATTCCTGATCACAGAGGTTGTACAGGCCTGTGAGTATCTGAAGTAGTTACATGTACTCACTCTGGAGAATTTACAATAGGAGGAAAGAAAAGGAAGCCATCAAAAATTAATAAATACATATGAGAAAATATTTTAGGGAATACTAGGCCAGAACTTAAAAAATACATCAGAAATACATCAGAAATGTTAAAAAAAGTGCTGAATCTGACATATTTAGTGATGACATATTTCAGAAAGGTTTTCAGAGATAACAGAGATGGGAGTGACAGAGATGTAGGGTAGAAAGTGGAAAACAAAAGCACAAAGGGGAAAAACAAATGTGCCTCCTGACACAAACAGATCTGTGAATCTAGGCTTAAGCTATCAAAGGCACATAGCTTTACTGTATATTTTACCAGTTAAAACTACTTGTGATTGATACCAGGTGCCCAAAAATTTTTATACGGACAGGGTACCCCAGGTTGTAGCATTTTGCTATGGCACCAATAGAGGCAAAAACTTGAGAGCAAAGCAAGAGTCCTTCAGTTCAAATGAGCTGACAGAAGTCCATGTCAGAATGCATTATCATAATCTATATTCTTCACACTCTGGACATTCAAAGCAATTTCTGCCTTCTCTGTACATAAGGTGATTAACTATTGCGAGGCAAAACTAAAGCAAAATTCTGCCTTGAAACTTTACTGCGTACATTGAGAATCATAACAGTAATTGGGTACAGGATAAAACTGGGAGTCCAAGACTTCTGAATTTAACACTTGAGATATTCTATAAATTCATATGCATCATGCAATGTATATTCATAAGAAATGAATCTATTATGTCAAGTGCAGCACCATCTTTGCCAATGAGTTTGTTTCCCTGTGAAACTCCACTAGTCACTTTATCTAAATTTGGTTACAGTTACTGGAGCTTTTCTAAAATTTACTAGTCTAATGTAAAATTTTTCACGTCTATGATTTTATACTTAACTTATTCACATTCCTGTTAAAGCTTGAGTCAGAAATCTCAAGAGACTCACCTTTTTTCTCTCCTAACTGGCTTCAGTATTAACAATTTTCATGATAATGATTTGGTACTATGTAGGGTCATTTTTTGTCACTAAGTCTTCAAAGAGTTTAAACATTTTGCAGTTGAAAGCAGTACTACAAAACTCATTGTTTTAATTTAAAATTGATTCTGGGTCAGAAAACTAAAGACAGTCTAAAAAGCCAAGACACCAATTTGTACTTCTGGATCGCTAAAGTCAGAGAAAAAAGATGACAATTAGATAAAGAATTGACAAGATGGAGATGTTATCATTATTATTAATATTTTCTAAAGGAAGTCCAAACATGAAAGAAATCAGAGAAGAAATGTGCAACACAGCTAGCTTTTATCTTTTATTTGCTATGAGAAACAGCCCCCAGAAAGAAGTTGGAAAGATTCAGGCACAATAATAGTATGCTATTAATAAAAAATACAACAGCAAGATGAAGGAAAAAATCAAGGGGCAAAGAAAGGAACATGAAAAAAAAGAAGAAACAAAGGAGACGGAAGCAAAGAAAAATATTTCATTGCGTAATTTCATTCCTATCCTTTTATTTTTTCCCCATCCATTTTCCTTTGTTCTTTCTTTGTGACATTTTGTGATATGAAGATTGAGTTCCTCCTCCTGTACACTGACTAGTATGCTGTGATTGACATGTCATCCGACAGAAGTTTTGCAAAAATTGAGCTATATATGGTGTATAAATTGTCCTGCAATTGGCTTCATAAAATTGCTATGTTGTGGTTAAAAAATTTCTAGAAACTGCTTATAATGGCAACATCGGTCCACAGATGAGCACTGAAATGTTTTTATTTCAAGCTGGTTTACTCATCTTTCATAATTCTATAAACAAGTCATTTGTAGCTTGGTTGTTAGAAGCTCTGATGTCATTGTTATTTTTCTTAATACCTTTCTTAGTCCTAGGGAAACATTAGATAACGCCAGATTCCAAACAAAAGCAGTTTTATCTCCTCTGTTAATGACACTGTTGTCAGTAATGTTCCATTGTCAAAAAAAAACCAACCAAAAAACAAACAAACAAACAAAAAACCCACAACTAAATAATTCCAATAAACAATCCCAATAAAACCATACCAAACAAATCAAGCACCTACTTATTTGCACTGGATTTAGAGTTTAGCTTTTTAAACCATATATCAGATTCACCAACCTCGAGAACCCAACAGCACATTCTCACCTTTCATTAATGAGGCAGATACACTTCTGTGTGATTGTTGAGGCAGTCAAGTTGGAATTCCCGGGCATTACACAATACAGCATCTATTTAAGAGAGATAAAAATGAGCAACAAAGTAAAAACTATCTCCATTTTTCAGGATAATCCAAAGTTTGACCTTGTCCATACCGTTTCTTGTGATTTTGCCAGTGTTCCTTACACACAGCTCTTTTTCAAAAGCAAAAGAAGCATTCTTCTTAGATCACTGACAACTTTTTACTTAAATTAATTTCTAAGTTTAGTGATCTTCATCTCAACCTGGGCGTTGACCACATGGGTTTATTGGATACTTTCAAATAGGTAAAGAGAGGCAATAGGAAGCTAGAACTACTATTTACTCTAAATTTGTTCCAAAATTCTTCCTAAATTAATCATTTATTGGAACATAATAAATTTGGTTTTTTGTTTTTGTTTTGGGGTGGTTTGGTGGTGGTTTTTTTTTGTTTGTTTGTTTTGTTTTTTGGGTTTTTTTTGTCTTTTCTGAAGTGTTTTAACATTGTTTACTTATTGAAGTTAACCCTTTAGGAAAGCATGTGTTGTAACTCAAGAAAGTCTCATAGTTATGCTGGTATCTGGAACCTGGGGGTAAAAAAGGGGAAAGTGAAATCTGGAAATTAAAAGAAATGGTGATTAACTTGCATAATTCACTTTCATACTGAAAGCATTGTAGGGTCAAACAATGCTTATTTTGCTTGATTCTTTAGGTAAAAATATTATATATTAATTTCAGACATTATTTGAAAAAGAATTGTACAGATCTCCCTCTATTTCCCCTTCTCTATTTTTGAGTACGGTATTCCTTAACTAAAAGTACCCAAGAGGGACTGCAGATAGAGCTAATAAAAGTATAACTGCCGGAATGCGACCAAGATAAACAGAAGAAAAGGAGGTTATTACTCCCTAACTATTGTTGTTTGTACACAGGCAGCAGTTTTCTAACATCTTCTGCTCCGTTAAATGGAATTGTGTAGGATATCAAAATGTTTAGCATCAAACAAATTTTTCAATTGCAATAACACATTTACAAAATTGTGTGAATATTGGCAGAGACTAGGAATAACTTTAAAGTACTCTGAGTGTTTCCTATTATCCTTCAGTTTTTCTTTAAACTTTTTTAAACTAGTATTTAATTTATGTTGGGGGCGGGTGGGGAGAGATGTTTACTGTTTTGGTTTTTTTGTCCCTTAAGCAAGTTTCTGTTTCTGCTGTGAAGTAAACAGTGTCTATATAATATTAGATCATCATCTTATAGTTCTTGTAATAGTGTCAGCCTGATGCCAAGATTAAACTTTAGAGGAATCAAAATATCCCTGAAAAGTGTCACCTAAGGCAGATGTGAATTTTCCAACCAATTCCATTTTCTGTAAGTTTGAGCCTTAACTTTACATATGAACTCTATCACACTTCAGTTAATTCAAAATCTGCATTCAGATTTGCTTGTCCCGTTATTTCTCCTCTGTTAAACTCTTGCAAAAGAACAGGTGATCATGTTAAAGTGCTGCAATTTAACTTTTGAAGTCTGAGTACCCCATTGTCAGTAACGATGACAGTTTAGAAGGGCAGTCTTTTCTTTCTTCAGAATCCTTTTGATTATGCTGAAATTGCTAGTGCATAATTTAGCTCTGGTGAATGGTGAAGAGAGAACCTTCTGAAAATGAAAAACAGCGATTTTCACAGAAGTGCATTAAGACCTTGAGCATACATACCCGGAGCTTGATTTTGAAATACATTGTTTTCTTCTTTTGTTGAGCATACTCCGCTTCTAGTATAATTCAGCTGAGTCTGCAGACTTCAGCAGAAATGGTGATTTTTTATAAGTTTTTCTTTAAGAAGAGTCATAAATTAAGCTATAATTCTTTTAATTCCACAGCTCTCTAAAATGAATAATACTGCAAAATATCTACACATTAAAAAGACTATGTAAAAGTGATTTGTTATTTTACCATGAAGAATATTTTCTTTTGAGAACAAAAGGAAAAAAGAGACCAAGTGAACCATAGGACCTGAAAGATTTTAATTATTAAATTTCATGCAAACAGTTAAGTTCCTGTAAAAAAAAAAAAAAAAAAAAAAAAAAAAAAAGTGCTCTAATTTGGAGAGCCTTTCTGGGACTGAGACTGCACAAATCAATCGCAAAACTCTAGAATCCATGTATCTAGATATTTTCGCAAAGTATGACAGCTGAGTGCTCTACACAGGAAAGAGACAGAGAAAAGGGTTGCTGTTTCCTTGTGAGGGCTGCCTCTGAAATTGAGGTTCAATGCAAATACAGAATAAGGATTCAGGGATCTGTACCTTAAAATTGTAATAAATGTGTGATTCATTTGACTACTGATAACATTTATTTCTATTTTCTAATTCATATGACACCACTCCAGAGTTATAAAAGGGAACAGCTCTTTGTTCTAGAGGTCAAAATACACAGACTTGGTTGCTACAGTTAAAGAGATGTTGATGCTTATCTGCAGTTGGCAAAGGAGAAACCAAATAACGAGTCCAGGAATTGAGTATGAATTACTGCTAATGGGATACTTGGAATGCTACAGAATATATATCCCAATAGTGAAGACAGGGCTTTGCAATGTCATTTGCATTCCTAAATGTCAGCTTTCATGGTACTGTCTTAAAGTGTTACAAGGTCAAAATGACAACTTTTTAAATACAGTGGCTTTCCCTACCCTCTCAGTTATACCTGTATTAATCAGGTGTGTGATAACAATGAATTAGATCATTATGAAGTGGTGTGACGTGTGATCAGAAGACAAATGTCACGATGCATTTACAGTGCTCATGACAGGTGATAACTGAACCTTGGAGTATACATACATATCCCACAAAGTCAAAGTCTAAATCCTAGGGACTGAGATTCATATTACAGTATGTACTCCTATGTACAATAAACACTGGTTTGCATAAGTATCAGAAATACGGGCAATAAAAGGCTAGTAACTACCACAAAAGTACAAGAATTGCACCATTAGATAAACACAAAGCCATCTAAAAACATTTTTCATTCATGCAGAAAAATAAGAGAACCTTTGGAAGAACTATTCTTATTTAAAAGCTTTTATGTAGAGGTGGCAGGCAGCCTTTCATAGACTTTTTTATGTTTCAATTATATCTGGTTTTGATTGCTCTGTCACAGAAAAGAAAAAAGCAAAAAAGGGAAAAAGGAAAAACAAAAAGACAACTGGAAATTACTGCCAGTAGCACTTGAGAAAGAGGAAAGATCAGAACACACCTACTGTTCCTTATAGGGCAGTGAAAATCACTTCATGCTGATAATACTAAAAATGTTGATATCAAGTTTGCTAACTACTGATTAAAGGCATCTTGAAATAGTCAATTTAAAAAAAAGCAGCTAATCTATCATTATTTGTACAGTTATAGCAAGGTGAAAACCTTCTGGTGTGCAGCACAAAAACTTTTCTGACAATCGTCCCATTTATCTTTCTGAAAAGAGCAAAACTATTAAAGTAGAAGATTTAGAGTACAGGTCTTAAAAATGCATCTAGAAGCTTATGTGGCAAAAATTAAGAACATCTTTTAAAGCTATTAAAAAATTTGTTTCAATAGCTAGAAGCTTCTTTCCAAACTTGTTAAAAGACATTCAGAATTTCTCCCTTTGTTCCTACCAAGCCTTGAAGGCTTGGAGTTTAATTTAAAATACTAGTTTTATTTTCCCAGACTCAGAGACTCCTTGAAGCCTAAGTAATTCATAAGACAACCAAATTCTCTTGAATATGAAATGATGTAATTACTTTCAAGAAAATTTAAAATGATACCATGAACTGTACTGTCTTAGGCCTTTACCAACTCTTGCAGTAATTATCTATCCTAGTCAAAGTCTTTTGGAGAAACGAATTGGTTATAAATCACTACAAGCATTTTTAGTGCATGTGTTAATTAACTGATTTGTAGCACTTACTGATTAAAATATAGCTTTTTTGGGCTCCTGTCTGTCTGAAATAAGTTTGATTATACAAAGACTTCTTGATGTCTGACAAGACACTTTTTCAGTGCCTGTTATGTAAAATAGTTGTTCTTGATAGCACAGTTCAATACATAGTCTAAATTGTGCCAAAAAAAAACCAAAACCAAAACCAAACAAACTCAAAACCAAAAAGCCAAAACCCCAGAGTTTTAGGGCTTCACTACAGATTTTATGTGACTTTTTTCGATTCCGGATTGCGTTGTAGGTTCAAGAGGTTGAAACCCCTTTTGTGAACATGTCAATGTACATGACCTTAAGTTCACTAAAAATCTGCCTACCTATTATGGGACATTACCAGCAAACATTGAATTTCTTGTTAAAAAGGTGTGTTTTTATGAGAAAAACAGAGTAAATATGACACTGATAAAATTGTGTTGTAATATGCTGAGTCTGTTGTTTGTAAAGCAAAGTTATCATTAGGATATAGCAAGGACATATGTTCAAGCTGAAGACCTATTAAGATGACATATCAAAGAAAACTGCCTGAAAAATTTGATTCTTAGGTAACACAAGCAAAAGTCTTGCCAAAGTCTTGGGTTATTTGGGTACCTTTACTATATAATTATTTGATATGGAAATGAAAGCTGCTCTATAGATTCTGTAATTTGGATTTTTGCCTTTATCAAGTAAAGATTGAAGATATAACATGAAGTAACTACCTCTTTTTTCTTATTTTAACCAGCTTAGTTTTATCAAGGAAAAATGTGCTTAGTGTTTTGAGAGGCAATCTTTTCCTGAATTATGTCGGTCCACTTTTTTAGGTACCCTTTTGACTACATTAGCAAAGCCTTCTAAATAGATTATCAAATACATGGACATCTGAGACAAACTATATCACAAACAAAAAGACTTTGTTGCAAGCATTGTAGCCAGTTTTATATGACATATTTCACATTAATAGTAAATCCATGCTAGTGTAGCAGTCACTAGGGAGAGCTCAAGAAACAATAGCAGTAGAGTAATATAAAGAAAATGTGGAGGTTGATTTTCTTTGACAGTTTTAATTTCATTTTGTTGGAACTTCATTTTCCTGAGACTTCGTAGGAATAAAATAGAGGATGCTTAAGAAACTGAGAATGTATTTTTTCTTATCCTCCTGCGACTGAATACAATAGCTGTAGCAATCCTGATACGCTGCTCAGAAGCAAAAAGACCAATTACAGACTGGAAAATAGTGGTGTGAATTATGGTGTTCTCTCCAGGAAGAGTGGAGAAAAACAGCACATTCCTGGTCCTCTTCAAAGGTTAGTGACTCTGCTGCAGTAGTGTGCTTTTGTATTATGATATAAGAAAGTCTTTTTTAATGTCACTACTTTGCTCTTTTTGTATATATTTCATTGCTGTAGTGGCTCATACACATCTATCAAACAAGGAATTTATGTCACTGACATGCTTGGGGTGTGATGGAAAAGAATAGCAAACTCAAAGGCATTTGCCTTCTACTTTCCTGTAAATAAATGTATGCACTGCTACATACAGTTTATTCTTCTTCATATTTTCTAATAGAAATAAAAATGTGGACTCATTCTAACTGAATTATTGTATTACTATTTACAAATTCATGGGGTTTTTTTCCATATGCTCTTTGGACTCCAAAAAACAGTAAACATATGTCTACCAAGTGGCAAAATTTGAACAGGAAGAGCAACAGAGCCATCCTCCTGAGATATTTTGCCAGCCATATATTAATATAAATATGTGACTTCCATTCTTCTGTAAAGGAAAATGCAAGCAGCTGTTCTCTGGAGGGTAATGGATCTGTGAAAAAGAGGTCTCTGATATCCAGAACTAAAATTCAAAGCTTGGGGAAAGTTGAAATAGCATGTCTAACTAAGGCAATAACTACCCTGCTTGCTGTGTTAAACTCCAGGCCCGTGTGCTTAATTCTCTGCCAGTGTTGTGTGAGGAGCTCAGGCATCCAGCTCTGGGGCGTCAGCTCTGCTTTAAGAATGGGCTCCTCAGGGTCAGCACCAGCATGCCCAATCACCACATGATGTTGTAATGTGTATTGTAGATTCTATGCATTTTGCCATCTTTCTCTATTGCTTCCTAACTATATCAGATATTCAGTATAGCTGGAAATATAGGCATTGGTATTGATAAGGATTGTACAAAGGCTATTTTCTCCAATTCAGATAGGATATGAATTTCAGCAACTCTTCTGTGGCCTTAATCACAAAGTTTATTTTATTATTAGAAATTAGGAGGGAAAGAAAGAGGGATAATTAAATTTCTCCCAGCTTCAGGCTCTATCAAAGATATGTTAAAAGTAAAGCTACAAAGAGATATCTAGCAGAAGTTTTTAAAGATAGAAAACTAGTTAAACAAAATAGATAAATACTTCCAACTTTTTCTCCTAACAGATAACAAACACACTATAAGTGCTTTGAATTAATTCAAAAGTGTTTTGCATGAAAAAAAAATGAAACATAATATGAAGATCTAAGAATATGTTACTGTGCTTATCTCTGTAAATTGCTTAACATCTTTCCTCTCATGCAGAAGTCTTAAAAAATAGAACTTCTGATTGTACTGTACTTTCTTTCATGTCAAAGCCATCCTTTTTTTGCCTTTTATTCGTACTGTCCTGACCTGCCATCAGTGGCAAATGAATACAGTGGTCACAGTCCAGTTGCTCTCCCACTCCATTAAGCTACAGAGAGCACAGCAATGCAGCAGCCACCTACCCAAGTGAATCATCATTGTAATTATGTGTGTTGTAACTATTATTAATTGATCACAGCAAAATGCTAATTTGGAGGAACTGTTTTACGGAACTGGGTATTTTCCAGTCTCGGGCTTTTTGGAGCAGAGAAGTCATACAGTTTCATGGCATTTATATCTTTTCTTCCTACCATTAGAAAACACCCTCATCAATTTAAATCATGTTTTAATCATAGTCATGCAGACCCGCAAGGCCACGCGCAATGAGCAGTTGGCTGTATTGCCTGTACCTGACGGGATGCAGTTGAAGGATCTTCTGGAGCACAGAGACTGTCACATCTCATTGTTTGGATGACTGACTTATGCAGTACCGCATAATGCTTTAATGAAAACTTTCAGAAGCCACATTTTTCCTAAGCAAAGACATTAATTTTTAAATTATCATGTTAGGCTTTCTTCTCTTTTTTTCTCATTTCAGAAAAAAAAAACCAAAAAAACCAACCAGCTAAAGTGGCATCCACTCTGTATATGTATTTTGACATTAGTAAATCAACAAGCATTTAAGAATGTCCATCGTTAGCAGTAATGGTGCTATCTGCTACTCGTCTTCATATTTTATTCCAAAGAAAAAGTTCTCAGTCAAACCTTAGATACATTTTCCATTGTGCTTAACTGTTAGATTTGAAGAGGCTGAGAAGTTATGATTGGTATCAGATACAAGTAGTACTGTTGACTTCTGAAATAGTACGTGTGATTGTATTATTCTGTGATTATACCACTCACACAGCTGAGAACTGGCACTTATCATAACTGGTAAATTGTTTATCTTAAGAACGAAAGAATAAATCAATATAACAAGAAAGTATTATGTAATCAGGCAAGATTAGTCTTAGCTTTTTTGTTGAACTGTGTGTCTTCGAAAGTTTTTAAGTAGCAACCAGCTTCCTGATGTGTTTTCTTATACTATTTTAGTAGAAAAGCTCTTATTATAAGAGGAACTCTGCCTTGACTAGGCCTTCATATGTACATATATCCTCTCCAAATGTTAATTGTGTGTCACATTGGCAGGCTGAAAGGTTTTAGTCTTATGGGGTTTGTTGACCAACTTCTTACAATAAGTAAATCAATTACTTTGCATAATGTACGTGTTACCGATGTTCGAGCTCGTGCATGGCACTCTGAGCCTTGTTTTCATCCAACAGAAAATGGCACTGACATTAAAATCCAATAGCACCATATCACGTAATCTTATAAGTAATGTTTGGTCAACTAACATTCTTAACTTGGCTGTTCTTTCATGTCTTGTAATAGCGCATTTTGGTCAAAGCTGCTATCACTAAAACTTGCCAAAAAAAATAGCATTTTAAATGTAGTTCTTGAAAAAAAATTGTCTACTTCCTGAAGATAACTGAAACAGTGAAGTGTCATAGCTTGGGCTGAGCTGGCCAATGACAAAGCGGCAAATGCTCTCCCCCACCCCTTGGTCCAAGGAAAAGAAGAAGAGAGATAAAGACAGTTATGAGCTCAGGAAAAAAAATAAACTAATGAAATATTAAAAATAAAATTTTAAAAAGGAAATAATGAAATAGATACAGTATTTACAAAACCACATCAGGGTCCCTGGGAGACATCACCAGCAGGTAGTGAGGAAGTTCCAGACTAGTCTCAGTGATGAGCGGGAGTTAGATTCCAGAACACAGCATGAGGATTGAAGGTACACAAACTGACAGCTTTGCTCAGGCACAAAACATCAATCAAACATCACCATTAAAGCAAAATCATCAAACAATAGCCAACATGACCACTTTGATTCCTCAGCTTTTATAGTGAGCATGGCAAATAGAATGGAATACCCAATTGGTCAGTTTGGGTCACCCGATCTGTCCACTCCTCCCCACAGGTGACACACCTCCCCAGAGTAAACAATGAATCAGCTGAACTTGGTTGGCCCAGCAAGCTAAGAGCTTATCTCAGTGAGCAAAAAGTTGGCTCTGCTCCACTTCGAGGCAGGATGTTAAGGAAGATATTCCTCTGAAAAAAATAGGAGAAAAATTTCTAAAAATTTTCTTTGTTTGAAAGGTACAATCTTGGTAGCATTTGCAATTTCTTTTTACCTGTTTTGTGCACAGAAAAAGAAAATTATTTCTTTCCAACTTTATTTACTCCCAGTTCTTTCATTCCGTTCCTTCATTCCTCTTGCCTGGTCCCCAACCAGAAATATTTAAATGATGAAAATAGTCCTTTGAATACAATGTGGAGAATTTAAAAAAAAATAGCCCCACTGAAAGTAGTTATACTTGGAAATGGTATTTTAAATAATAGATGACAAAACAAACAAAAAAAAAATTGTATATTTTGGCATTTCCATATTTCTGACAAAAATGCCAGTATAACATACATTATGCTTCACTATTCCATCTGGAATTAAAATATATGCTAAATAATATGGTAAATGAAAGTCAGTATTTAGTTGTTATTCCAGTTTACAAATCTGAACTGTTTAGTCAATCCTTCCATTCTCAATTGTCCCAAAACTTTGAACTGAATTGCACGTTTAAATTTTATGAAACATTTCATTCCATTAAACATTAAATATAAATAGATTAAAGTAATAATAGATCTTATATTGCATAGCTGATATGGTGCATTATATTTTTCTTTATTCCTTTCAAAAACAATCAGTTTATTCAAGAAAACAGATTTATAAAAAGGCTGACGTGTCCTTCACACAGCATGTCTCCTTCATACCCATCATAACATGTACTTGCGCTTGGGTGATTGGTTTAGGATGAGTCTAGGAAACCTACTTCACTACAAAATCACCATGCAACTAGTTAGGCAGCTTTATTGATGCTTATACCACCAGCAGAGAAAATGCCTCCTTTTCACATGATATGATTTTTAGTTATTTCACCAGATGCTTAGAAATATTGGACATGAAGAAAATTCTAGTTTTACTGGGAGACTGTAACATGTGCTATATATGAGATTTATGCCAGCTCAGTCTCTGTGACCAGTGTATTAATTTTACCTAATTTCTTCATTTAATATCATTTTCCTTAGAACTAAAAAATATGTGGGGGTTCATTGTTTAGAGTGCTTTGGTAAGCTGCTTAACATAATTCAGTCTCTGTGGAGAGATTATTAGGGTTTCAAGTAGTGAATATTTTTACTGAATTCTTAGAATGTTTTTCTCCTCCTGTCTAACTTTCAGAGAAGTTTTTAGTGCATGGTGAAATTGGGAGGAAAAGCAGCGGTTTCAGCAGAGGTAGGTAGGACAGAGGAAATTCTGGAGATCTAGTTTTGACATAATACCTGATTCAGATATTATTCTCCTTTCATGATGTGTTAGAATACAAATCTCTAGTGTAAATAAAGAAACTAGAATGATGCATAGTTTGAAGTGACAGGTATAATTTGCAGTAGTAGTCAATGGTCAAAAATAATTTGTTCTTTGAAGACTAACCTGAATTCCAAAATGTTCAGCTGCAGACATTCTGTTCAACAATTCTTCCGGCTTAATGCTTGTTCTGATGAGATGAAAAGAACTTGAGCATCAAAGTAGAATATTCAACTAAATGCAACATTATCATGGGAGTTTGCATATTTTAAACTAATAGCTGAACTTCAATATATACCTAAATTCCCAAGTTGTAGAGATAACCTGGAGAAAAGGAAAAAAACAGCTGTGAAGTTCTGGGATGGAGTATGAGTATCCAACATTGTTTCCAAATTTCCAGTTTCAGTTTTTCATTAGAGCCAGTCAAGATTTTTCAGTTTTGTAACAACGTAAGTAAAGGGAAGATGTGACCCACATTATCATGTTTGTCAGTGACCTCATGTCAGAGAAGGTAGAAAAATGTTAATATTTCTTTTCCATGCAAATTTTATATTAAAACAAACATTTCACTCTGTTTTCTCTTTCCATCTCACAGACACAAAGGTTCATGCCCATCTTAAAACCTATAATGCATTTGCTATTTAAAACGCAGTCATTATGATGACAACGTATCACAGATGGTAGATACTGCAAGGGACAGTTTTGCAGAAATATATACAGAAATTGCATTTATGCAAACTGATAAATAAATAAAGTCACAAGGTCACTTTGTATATACCCTGTTCACATTTGTGAACACTCACATACATAGGAAGTCGCGTTACAGTCAGTGAGGTAATTCATCTGGATAGCTCTCAGCATCTGCAAAAAGTTAATCACCTGATAAAGATCAGTTTATAAATGATTTGACAAAGGGAAACAAGTATTACAAAGGTACACAGTTTACAGTAAATAATTTCATCGCTCTCACTTTTGGGGAAGTGGTATTTTATTAAAAATGAAACAGTTACTGCTGTGATAAATAAGTGTTATCAAAGGACAAAAGGGCACATTTGAAGGAGGATATAAATCCACATATCATAGTCAACCAAATGGTGTGTCACAGAATAGTATCCATCAAAGCAAGTTCATGATACCGGGGGAAAAATTTTCTTCTTATAGGCTAACCAGACTTTTATCAGACTGTGAAAGAAATCCTTGAAAGGCTTTTTCTTTTTCTTCCCCCCTGTTCTTAGTACTTTGTGTCAGGAAATGTCACCCTTGTCTTCCTGTAACAGTAAGTAAGGTAGAGATTATATGTTTGCATTGAAATAATTTTTTTTGATAAACACTAATCTATGCATCTTCATTCTCTCAACAAAAACTCTGGAAATCTACAAAAACTATATGAATTCTGAAAGTCATATAAGCACAAGTAATGTCATATTTTATTATGTTCAAATTTCAACTCAGTTTTGTGGGGTTTTCCACACATTTGCCACTTCATTTAATTGCAACCAAGTCTGTTTATATAAGTACAAATATATATAAATTTTATTTTGAGATTAAGAGATGTTTCAAAGTCATGACCATGGGCCAACATCTGCAGTTTATGCTCAAACAGAATTTGAACTTACCTCAGAGTCAGAACAGATTATGCAGATCTGCTAGGTAAATTGCTCACTGATGCTTCTTGTCATCATATTTTGCTTACAGTAAGTCTTGCATTATATACAGTTATATTCACTTATTTTCACTGATACTGAGAACTTTCCATAATACTGAATCTTACTGAAATACAGGTTCGCTTCTCTCCATAGTCATGGTTTATTACAATGGTTTTATTCTGCTGGACTATTATATTGTTTACTGAAAATTTAGGGAAACCTTATGGGGTGGCAGATTTTTCATTAAAAAATACCTTAAAATATCAGAAAAACAAAACAAAACAAAACAAAAACTGTCCCAGCTCTCAAATTTAAATTCGTATCTTCAGTTTAGCTTCTCCTCCAAAGCAAAAAAATCTTATAATCATAGCTGTTTGTTAGTCTGAACTGCTGGACATTCAGATGCAGAGCTGTTCCCCCAGAGAACAGTAAATACTCAGGGAATTCAGTAATCTCTATATAGAAACCATGAGAACTGAGGCCTCGGGACTTTTCAGGAAGACTGTAAACATGTCTGTTCTTCATTTTGAATCACAATGAAATGAAGTTTAAAAAATTATTGAAGTTCTCCATGAAACAAAAACTTCCTTTTTATTTCCTTCACCTCTGTCTCTCACCCACCCCTAAAGAACATAACTAATTATTGCTGAAGGGTGAGAAAGCAGGAAGAAAGTGAAAGTTGTTAATGGTTTCTATTTTTACACAGAAATAAATTATATTACCCAGTGGGACCATATAAGAATCTAGGTGGATAGACATCAGCAGTTATCTTGAGCAAGTAGAAGAAGCTTGATTATATCCAATGCAAATTACGAGATTATTTTAGCTATTAAATAATCTTTTGAAACGGTGATAATTGCATGATAATAATAATAATAAAGTGAGGAGGGGTAGGGAAATGGAGATCAAGTTTTTTCCATAGCTACCAAGCAATGTAGGAGTAGATATCATTAACTTTCAAGGAACTACCATTCTATTCCAGAAAAGCCATTAAAATCTTGACCCAGATGTTTACTAAAACCCGTATAAGTACATAGTGTATTGCAAATGAAGTATTTTGAGAGCTGAACTATTTTTGGTTGTATAAACATCTTCACTACTGTATGCTTTAGAAAGAAGGATCTTGATTCCAAACTCTTTTGAAATTTGAAAGAATCTTCTGAAGACTCTCTAGATCAAGATCTGTTCTTCCTTCTAACATTGCAAGCAGTCACCTCTTTGCTGCTTTTGACACATCTGCACTTTGATCCTTAGGTTTCATTTCAATGGAATAAGCAGCTTACAGAGACAACCACCCAGCTTTAACACAGTGAGCTCAAATGTTGTTGCTGCTGTAACATAAAGGTCAATCCAGGCACCAAAATTCATTAGCATCCTGGGGTAAAGCTCAGGCAGATAAATTGATGAGACCAGTGCAGTCTGCCATCACCTGCAAAGCTAGCCAGCTGTAAGCAAATTTGGATATAGCCACAAAATCTTCGCTCATGCCTACATTTTAAGGTGCTGATATATCTTAAAGATGGCAGTAATCTTATACAAAATCCCCAGAAATGATAGCTATTCTGGGCAAAAATCTCACAGGAATAACTCATTAGTTTTGACTTAGGAGTCACTGGAAGCAACTCTTGTAGAAAAAGGCATTCAGCTAGTTTGACAAAATGATAATTAATAGGGTGCTTTGTAACTTGCACTTACAAGCAGAAAGACAAAATGACTGAGCCTAATCATTAATAGGGAGATCAATTTTCCGGTGTTAGATTTCTCTTGTAAACAAACTTGGAAAGGCAAAATATATTTAGTAACCTCAAAAAAATTCTTGTACTGAAGTTATTAAATTCAACAAGGATCTATTTTCTGTAAAATGGAAATATTTCCTTAGGGTTCATGGTTTTGTTTCCTCCCTGTGAATATTTTGGCATGGCATTGCTCATTACAGTGTTTACAGAGAGAGTTCACTTTCAGAATGTGAGTTTCTGAATTACAATTCCAAGTACTAGCACTGGAAACCTGAAGCAGCCAGGTAGCCATCCACCCATAGAATAAAAATGGACAGTGGTACCTGTCTCCAGTCAAAACATTTTAAATTCAAAGTTATGCACATTGTTTAAATATTCTAAGTTACATCCAGAAGCACTTGGATGCTTACACCAGAAAAAAATCCAAGAACTTGTATCTGTGTAATAACATTGTAAAATGAGAATCAGATTCAGTGGATTTACGCTTACAATAAATGAAATCAAAATTGAGTTATTGCACAGAATGTACTCTCAGCACACGCTTCCAGTCTTACTTTTTCTCTGTGAATCTCTGCAGATGGAGAACATCTTTTACTTGTGTTGCCCCATGCTCCAGAAATTGTCCTCCTACTGAGTTACTTCCTCTCTTCATTTTTCACCCCATAACCCTCCTTTTTCACTTTATCCTGCAACCGAATCCTCCCTCCGCTCAACACAGCACACCTCCATTCTGTGCTCACTTTGGGCTAAACCAGAACACTTGCGTCTGAGAGCTTTAGAGTTTCAATATGTTTGTTCTTTTACTTTTCTGTATCACTGTACAGTATGTCATTATCCCCTAGCTATCTGTATGAGAGTAACTATCGCTAGTTCTATAAAACGTTTGCTCTTTATTCTGTCTCTGTTCCTGTAAAACATTTTATCAGAGTTTCTATAAAGGCCTTTACAAATAGGTGAGAAAAAGAAGACAACTTTATTCTGTTCTTTTTTTTTTTTCAAAAAGAAAGTTGAGCATATGCTCACACTTCCTTTCTTTGAAAGATATGATGAGAGATTATACCTGCCATATGCACAGAGTCCTATAATGTTAATATGGAAGAAGGTCATAACTAGCTTTTCATGAGCCCTGCACCCCACAGAGCATCAGGTCCACTCACAGTGGTATTCCCGGCATTAATAGACTGCAGAGATTGAGCTGGTCACATGATCCCTCTCAAGTAATTTTTGTCCGCAGCCATGGCAGACTTTAAGCCTTTTTTTGTTCACCTTTAACTGACAATGAAGGGTTCAACACCATCCTGGAGCATAAGTGTCACAGATAATGCAAATGCAACCAGAAACCTCTGAGAAGTTCCCATCTCTCTTATAACTCATTATCTCTAATATTGTCACTTTGTATTATCATACGTCTCCCCTCTGGCCACTCCTGCAAGCTACTTAGACAGAGGTGAGAATCCCTTTTCCCAGATTATTCAATAAAAACTATTTCTTTAGGTTTATATAAGAAACAGAGAGCTTTGGATCCTCAAATTTGACAGTATGGGTTGCCGTGAACTTTCCTCTTCCAACTTACTGAAAGTGATGTATTAAGTCAAATCAATACAATTGATATTGCTTTGCCATCTAGCAAATTACAGATAGGCTGAAATGATCTGATGTGGAGTGAATTCAGGTGGGAGCGAGACAAAATATTCTATACCAGAAGGCAGCAATTCTAGTTGCTAATTGTTGGGTTGTTAGCGTGACTTTAAACAACTTGGCAGCTGGCTGGCAAGCTTATTCAGTGGATGAGAGCATATGATGTATTGATATTTAAAAAGATATAATCCACTTACAATCTATGTAATCACACTTCTTCCTGATACTTTTTTTCTACCTGTTCTTGTGACAATCAAACTAGGAGTAGTGGCAATGGAAAAGATTAAAAAGAAAATATTTTCTGCAGTCTTTCTGTTTACTTAGCCTGACAGCATTCTGAAAATAGGGAATTATACTGTTTGTTGTCTGAAGCTCTGGTTGAAGGACTAAGTTCTGTCACCCTAGGAAAGAGATGGAAATACCCTTTCCCAGTGTCACCTAGCTGCTTTTCTACTTTTTCCACGTAACAATAGGGTAGAAATAAGAAAGTGCTAGTTGGAAAACTTAAAAATTGTCAAGCAGATCTAGGAACAGGACTCATTCTGGGGTTTGTGCTGGTTTTCTAGAGACATTGTATTTACTACACTTCAAGTCGACTATCGTCTTTTCATTCACTTCTCCATGTCTATCTGTAACTCTTGTACAAGGCCATCAGAGTAGTGTATGAATACTTCACAGTAATTTATCCTTATAACTACTGTGCCCAGAAGAGTATTTTATTAGTTTTGTAAGTAAGGAAATGCAGCACACAGAAAATAAGGAACTTCCTCAGTGAAGTTGAATCATCCAAAATGTATACAAATGTCCAAAAATGTATACAAATCAAGAGTGTGTGGTTTCTCTGGAATTATAGAGGGCTGTAGGACTGACAGTTTTAGTCTTCTTTTGCTTCAGATCAAACAGTCATGTAGTCCAGAGCACAATTTACTGATGCCAAATGAATCCCTCTCCTCCCAAGCTGANATTTTTTTTTTTTTTTTTTGGTGTGCTATCTGAGTAACAAGTTCACACTGTACTTGGGCAATTGCTTGATGCAATCTGAGATACTGACCTGTGTCCAAGTATCAGGAGTAGGACTACCACTTTTGGAGGAGCCCTAGAGTTGCAAAGAGTTGGTGTGTAATGTCAATTTGTCACTCGTGTCCTCTTCTGCTGTATAGTTCTGTGGGTGCTTAGGTCCATCATCTCTGAGTGTCTCCCTGTCAGCACCTGAGTTCAAATCAGCAACATGGCTCAGAAGAGACATCCTACTCTACCTTACTGTGCTTCAGTTCATACTATGGAGATGTCTGAACCAAAGTTCAATAATCTGCAGCCTCTCACAGAACTCTTATAGAGCTAGTCCAAAGCAGGACCCCTGAAATGTGCCTCAGATGGACACTGGTCGTCAGTACCCAGTGTTTCTGATCTCAAACCATTTTCCATTACACTGCACCATTTGATTAGGTCGCACCTTCTTTCAAGCACATACTTCATTTTGTAACATTTACAAATTGAATGAACACTTACTTGTACATAGTGTGGCTGTCTAGTTAATGTCACTCTTATGCAGATATTCACTACACAGTCTGAATTAAAATGGATCCCCAGTGACAAATCTTCTAAACAAACTTGATTACAAATGCATTTGGGACAGTTTTATGAGAATTATAATGGCTCTTCTAATTTGGGCAATATTGATGGAGAATGACAGTGAGTGATCTCCCTTGCCTTTTCACTGCTATAGGATAATGAAATATGTTATGAAGAGGAAAAGCCTGATCATGTTTCCAGTAGAGTGGTGAGATTATTTTGGTGCCAACTGTGATGAGAGAATGAATAGTTTCCAGAAGTCCTACTGTATAGCATGCTTGGTGGAAGTTCCGTGTTCTGGGCATCTCAAAACTTTTCTTGAGCTATCAAGCACATTACCAATCTCTCTAGCAAGGAATAACTCATGGTAAGGAACTTAACTTACATATGAGATTATTCATTTCTTTAATTTGCAGTTTTATGATGGAATTTCTCACCCAAATGAAAATTTCATTCTTTGAGGTGAAATGTTTAAAGATGTCTGCACAACTGCAATAAAAATATTCAAGGTGATGAAAGACCAGGAATATGATGAGGTTACTGTAATTATTGCAGAGCTTGCAGGTACAAACCATCTGGCAGAACTGTTAATTTCATAGCAGCACATTCTCTGTGTGTGCTAACTTTGTCAAAAGCTTTGAAAGTCAATATCCATTTGTATTCTGAGCTACTGTTTGCAAAGGTCACTCTCTAAAGTATTCATACAAAGACAGAGAGAGTAGAATAAACCTGGATGTTTACTCACATAGTAGTTACATATGAAAGGCAATTCTGAATTTAACTGGCAAAAAAACGTACCTTATATTCAATAGTCCATTAAGAAACACTGAGCTGTAGCTCTTGAAGATGGCTTTAGATTTTCTGATGGGTTGATACTATTTTATCCTGGAATTATTGAGACTTTCTTTTATTTAATATGGAAAATTACTTTTTAGTTATAAATATTTAATTTGAGTACCTAATGATACATACCCAATATGGTTTCTTTCTGGCAGTGGATGAATTTTTTTCAGAGGAACAATGTTCCGTCATAAATTTCTGATTTGAAATAATTCAATAATTCTAAGGAAACACTGCAATTCCTGTCAATTAATCCTCAACTCCCCAAAGACTTCCATCTCTACAGACTGTATCACTCCTCAGAGAGAGAGCCTGAGTTATAGTGTAGCCAGGAACAAACTAGAAACTATTTCCATTCCCTTGAAATAGGATTTCTCTAAATTTGTTTGTATGCAAGCACGTTCCATATTTTACCTCTCATCTGAAAAATAAAAATAAGATAAAAGGTATCAGATTCGTTTTCAGAAAGGAAATTTTCCTTTTGCAGCAATCTTTACTGATATCTATAGAATGTTGTATTATATGGCCATAGTATGCTTAAAGATGCTTAAACATTGACATTTGGGGACCTTCTATTTGGTATGTAGTTCGTATTGTGTAAACACACAAAAAAATCTAGTGACAGGTTTTTGTACTATTTCTAGTGCTTTTTTTTTTTTTTTAACCCAGTTTACCAAAGCCAAATGGATTTGTATGTGTAATTACTATCTTTTGTTTCCTTTTTTTTTTCTTTTTTGTTCTTGAGCTTACCTATTTAGTTGCCTTCATGAAGAAAAGACTTTCATCTTTGTCACAATGTGAATATTTCACCCTCAGAAAAGTTTCAAATATCTAAAAATAGGCTATTAAAAACTGGGTACATATTTACAGTCCATAAACTGAATGTTTCAAAGATGTATCCACTGGCATTCTAAATGCTGAGAAGAAAAGAATATCTTTATTTCTTCCTTGTATGAGTAATTCTAAGTTTAAGGCTTCTATCCATCCAATATCCATATCTGAAAGGCTCATATGTAGTGAAATGTGCTAAGAAATATGAGTGAAAATAAGTAACTGTGATTTTTTAAACACAAATGCCATATTCTGCAGAACACACATTTTATACCAAAATTCCACACTTATGTAAAATTCAAAAAGTTAATTTCAAGCTAAATGTTTCAGTTAACACCAGAAGAAGGTTTAGGAAAAAATCCATTTAAACATATTTTTCACCTTTTCTATGATGGGTTTATTGTTCATGCTTATTGAGGAAGCCTCTGAGATTCAACATGAAGAATTCCTGACTTAAAGAGCTTATAGGAATGAGAAATATAAAACAATGAGCGAAAGAAGGGTTGGGCATAAAAAGAATGAACAGTAAATACTATCTTGGGTGTATAGTACATGTTTCCTTGGTGGAGTAAACCATAAAAAAAATGGAAAGCAAAAGGAAAGGATATAAAAATGGACAGAAGGACAAAAGAAAGAAAAATGTATATGGAACATATTTAAGGAAAGTAACTGAAAGATAAAAGATCAAAATACGACCAAGTGAACTTAGAATTTTTTTATTTTTTTATTTTTTTTATTTTTTTTTTAACTGAACAAAAGCTGTGTATTTGCTGCTGGATGTATTAATCTGCAGTGGGATCTTTTTTGCAGATTTGCTCAGGTCATCCACGTTTTTGTCTATGTACGTGGTCACGCTCTGGGGCTGTTAAGAACAGGTCTAATGCTAATATTTTCCATACTTTTTACTTTGCTACATTTTGTATGGTTATATAACGTACGTTAGCAAGAGCAATTGATTCAAAAATCTCCAGCTAAAAACTGATGAGAGTTATAACTAACACAGATAGTTGAACAGAGTGAAAAACTAAAGCACTGAAAATGCTTTTACAAGCACTTTGGCCATATTCACTCACAATGAAACTGTGATTTTTCAACACACAGTCAGTCAGTTTAACTGAGTGTTATTTCAGGAAAGGCTATTTTGTAAAAGATAGTTTGAACCATTAGTTTTTGGCATGATTTATGGGACTGGAGGTTGATTGCATTGGGCCTGCATTCTCCTCTATTGATGCAAAGGATGTTCATACAATGGAAGTGGTTAACTCCAGCCAAAGGACAGCAGTATCTCATGATGGGATATATGGAAAAGCACAATAGTTCTGATCATGTGTGTGAGAGAACAGAATGGTGGTTACCCAAAAAGGGAACACAATAAGCTACAGTTAAGGTAACAGCATTAAATATTTTTGTTACATCTCTTATTTAAGGGTAGCTTTAGCCCTGTCTTGAAGGAGACAGATTGATTCTCTTATTCATTCCCTGGAAGACAAACACAGAATGGATCCCATCAGAAAGTTGTTGCCAGGACAGTTTAGGTTCCCTAAAAAGCCACTAGGACTATATGCATAATGCCTTCATTCTAGAAACAGGAGGATAATAGAAAGAGATGTGTGAACATTTATAGGCAGACTTGGCCAACCTAACTAGCTTTGGCTCAATGTTGATAAGTCAGCAATGCTTGTGACAAAACATAGGCAGTGTTGATGAGTTCAGTGACACTAAGCCATAACATTACCAATTTTTCCTCATGCAGGTTTTCTTAAAAAAAGTTTGGAAATTACTACCTGCCAAAACAGCTGGCTATCCAGGCCAGATGCAATTTGGTTGTCTTTTGGTTATGAGTATTCTGATCATCTAGTCTAAACCCATGCAACATCAGACTATTACACAAAATCTGCGTAATTCAGAAGTGTCCAAAGAATATCTTATGCAACATGACATGAACGAACACACACTAATTGGGTTATTTGGGAAGCTCACGCATTGCAAAACAAACAGCAAAATGTAATTTTCTGCTGGACATCCATGATTTTTCAGCTATCAGAGTGAAATGAGGTTTACAGCCTAATCAACTAAAGCAGAATTTTAAGGAAATCAAAACAGATCAACCGACCAACTGAAAAAAAAGCAAACCCCCAAAACCAAACTCAACCAAACCAAAACAAAACCCACTATATTGGTGTGATGGAAAGATGATTATTTCAAATGTTGTAGCATTCTGTCAGTAATAACCAAAATAAAGACTAATCTGCAAAAAAAAGGCAACAAATAGCATAAACTCTGGAAGAGAACAGGAAAAAGGATTTTTATCTTTCACACTTGCAGCATAAGTTAGACTGGAAATTACAATGACAGATAATCTGCCGGGCAGCAGATTCAAACAAGAAAGAATGGACCACATAGAAGCTTGTCAAATTTTGTGACTGACAGAAAACTAAGAGGTTGAAGGAATATGGATCAATGTATTAGAAGATGGTATCTATATACAATGTGACAAAAGACAGCAGCAATGGTGAAATAAACCGCAGGCAGCAGAGTATCAATATACAGTTTATTATGTTTCTTTAGATGGTAAATATTCTTAGAAAGATCTACCAAGCAAAAAACTGTTTCTTAAAGCTTTTGTTAGAATTTCTGGGAGATGATCCTAATAGGAAGGAAAAAAAAAAAAAAGGGCGGGGGGGGGGGAAGGGGAAAGGGTCATCAACTCTTTGCAGAAAGTATTTCTGGGAACTGTGATATACCAATTAATTCTCTGCTAGAAATGAAGGAGAAGCTTCATACGTACATGCGGGCTACATATGAGAAGCTACATTTGTTCAAAGGAACTTCTTCCAGTAGCTTAAAAATGAAACCCATACAATGGAGAGTGAGTAAGTTCCTGATATGAAACCTAAGGGGAATTACTGAAAAAAAAATGTGACAACGCTAATTTCCATGCTTACTGTATATATGCATCAGAGCTAAGAAAGGGATGAAAAGTTAGATGCAGTTCCCTTTTTTCCATATGTGTAACAAAGGGACCTTGTTACTTCTGGAAATTATTGTAGAAATAATCACTTTGAAAATTGCTGCAGAGTTTCAATATAGGCAGAAAAGCAATAATATTGTTAGATCCATAGCCTGTAGATGAAATCACTAAAGTACAAAAGGAATGAAAATTATTTTGTCATGGATTGTACTTACACATTTGATATCATATTGCTCTTTTGGAAGACTGCAAATGGATAGAGTTGCTGGAAGTATCCTAAAATTGATTAAAAATCTCTGTGGAAATTCTTATTAAAAAAAACATGAGCAAAGTAATTGGTGTAACTTGAGGGTAAGTATAAGACAAGGTTGTCAATTCCACTGACCCTCTTTAACTGTTAGGAGGAAGAAATCTTACAAAAACCACAGACAGAAACTCAAAAAAAAAAAAATCATTATTAGATGGAAAGAATAGTCATTCTTTCTTGATTGGTTATATTGCCCTGAGTGGAATTTTGGTGTGTGGAAGTACAAAAAGAAAAGAAAAAAAAAAAAAAAAGTTGCAACTCAAACTCAATGCAAAGATGAGATGAAGTATGCTGAGCTCTTTGAATCCAATACTGAATAACACAATCAGCAGGGATGCTAATCACTAGGAGAGTTGTAACTCCCAAGTGCAGCTCTTGAGAAAATCTGCAACATTTGAAGACAAGAATATACTACTATAACATCTTGTAAGGAAGAAATGAAAACCTTTGTCTCTGGTATATTTCTGCAGGTACAGGGATGTGAACAGTAAAAGATCAAGTGTCAAGCAGTTTTCTGCCCTGGTGTGTCATTACTTTCAGACATCATAGAATCTATGCCATACTTCTCCAGTTCAGCAGTCATCCAAAATTATTGTGGAACTGAGTGATGCCTGATATACAGCTACTAAAAAACCCACTGCGGATAGCCAGAATCAGCTAAACACAATCAACTATGTAAATTTTAGTTGAACAATTTAAATTTGAAAAGGAATCGTGACTACAGTGATAATGTATTCAGACTGATTTTGCCCGTATAGGAATACTATTTATGCTGTACTGTCTTTCCAGATACTGTTTGATTTGTAAAGTTAAACATTTATGTCATTTATTGATATAATTATTCTGTGTCGTTGGAGAATTAGTGAGCACTGATCAATAGTTTGGGGGTTAATCAGTACTTTACTTCTTGACTCCAGTTAAATTTAGTTCAATTAAACAGAATTGATGCTAATTACTGTCCTGATTAAGCAGTGGTTATTACCATATTACCATTCTCTATCAGTAGGCTAAATCAGTTTCCCAAGAGACATCTCAATAAAGCAGCTACAGTGACATAGCATGCCCCAATTAAAGAGTGTCTATTGTGGTAACATATTTACATTGAACTCATGCTGATAAATGAGAAATGTACAATTTTTAAGACTAGACAGCGTATAGCCAAGACATATATGAGTGCACATTAGTGAAAAGATGGAAAAATGCATAAATTGACCCTAAAGCCAATTTCCATTTCTCTCATGAACAAAAGGACCTTGTATTTTCAAGACTCAGTTGAATAATGTATAAAAAAGCCTATGTTCACCTTGAGGAAATGAATTAGAAACTGCCTTTTCTGAAAGGACTTAAGTATTTGAAAATATAATTCTTTGTTAAGTTTTTCACATACAAACTCAGTGGAGATCTTTCCCTCTCTTTCCCCATATTCCTTCTGCCTGTTGAGGGGCAGAAAGTGGATTTAGATTTTAGGGTCAACTCCATGCATGAAGTTGCATTTGTGCTGCCCTTTTTAACTAAATGAGTTCCATACTTCTTAATACTGGAATCAGACTTTTCTTTTTTTTTTTTTTGTAATTAAAAATTGCATAAAAAAATCATACAGAATTACCAAAAGAAGAAAAATAATTAAAACACAATCCTATTTGCTGAATTTTTTATTTCACTTTTTCTTTTCTCTGCATGCCTTGCTGTTCTGAAGGAAATGTTCCAATCATCTGGAGTAGCTAACAATGATAAAGGAGCAATACTTTACATTTTCAACCTGGATATAAACATTAAATAATTAATCCTTGTATGACTGTCTTGTCTCTGTTAAGTTAGAAAAGTACAATTATTCAATGTGTTTGTCAGATCGTGTGGTGAATACAGCCCTGTTTATCCAAATGTTTATGGATAAAGTGAAATTCATTTCTCAGTTCAGCACAAACCCAATGCATAAGAAGATAAAAATATTATTATTCTTCCTGTGATATCTCTCTCAAAAAGTTATCCTGTCCTAAGAGACTGTTCTCTTTCACTTCCCTCAGATCAAAACTTTTTATCTTTTAATATTTATGAAGTGTGTTACATAAGGATACTGTCCTGATATGTAGTGGGTTTTTTGTTCACCTTTTTTTTTTTGGAAAGATCTATTTTGCATCCTTCACACACAATACTACATTTTGCAACAATCATTATTTAAGGTTAAGTTTTCACATACCTTGCCAGGCAATAAGTCGCAATAGAAGTTTACCTGAGATTACTAGTTATTGTTTTTATGGGCAGACAAAGACAGGTGTACATCCTTTGCCTACCTTATTCCCTCTACCTCTGCTTTAGTGTCAAAGAAATTACGGAAACAAGGATGTCGGTTTTGATCTGCCTGAGTGTTGTAGGTAAACCCTTTATCTTTCAGGCTTTACAGTCAAAAAGATGAGCCAGAAAGAACAGTTAATATTTTGTTACTATTTCACTGTAAGTGCAAATGCATTTTTTTTTTATTCTGTAAATATCATTTAAATCACATCAAAAGTTATTTTGTACAAATCCTTTGCAGTGGGACAAAATATGAAATGTAAGATACAATTCGAGGAAAAGTCAAAGGTAGGATTTATTCAGAAATACCTTCTAATTTTTTTTTTTTTCCATTTCCATTTTTCTCCATTCTGTTTCACACAAATTTTTGGTAAATTGCCAGCGCTCACATAGCCTTTGCTTTTTGATTTCAAATATATTTTATTTTCAGAATATGTAAATTATGCTGCTGGGTTATCTAGAGTAAAGAGACAAAAACATGTTACAAATCAATTCAAATGCAGAGAGAACTCTTGCCAAGACGCACCCTGCTCTTTTTGGAAACAATAAAGGTGGCCCAAGACCCAAAGCAGAGACCAGTTTGGAATCCCATTTCTTCAGTCTCTCTGTTTAAAATACGCAAATTTGAAGCCCAGATAATGAAGGAGGGGTGAGTCTATTGTACTGCAAACCTCAGCTTTTTCCTCAGAAAGAATCTAGGACAAGAAAGACAACCAAAGAAACCTATGTCTCCCTCTCTCTTTGTGAACTTCTACTGGAAATGAAGTGCAATGGAAGTTCCCTTTACTTCTCTGACACCATCTGTTGTCTCCCGAAAGACTTCTGGAAGAATAGTTATTATATGATAGGTACTATACTCATGATGCTATCCATAGGTGGGCTATGCTTGATTTTAGTCAAGTAAAACAGACTCTTGGTACAACAGGCTCTCTTTCTGAACCATGAAGAGGTGATGATTGCTCTTGGGTTGCTGGTCATTGCTTTTATGTGAACAGCAATAGCCAAATGAAGACCTGCAGGCCCTCAATCATACTGGTTTTAAGTAAACTGACTGGGTTTGGACTTGCTGTGTATTGCTGTAGATTTTTTAGAATTTGCCTTGGGACAAAATATAAACAGCAGGCTATTGACTGGGCTTCTCTTTTAAGAATAATTAATGTTATAGGAAGAGCTGCAATTATGCATACAGAGAGAGAGAGGTGAACGCTTAATTTAGGGAAGGCATTCGTGTTGTGAAATGAGCAATACAAACTTGCTGGAAGGGAAGAAGAAATGTGGGCACTCTCAACAGATTTTCATAATTCACATAAGCTTATGATAAGCATTAGTACTTTTAGATGCGTAATTGAACCACAAGCGACCTCTGAACCTTTGGAGGTGAACAGAGTACAAACTTTTTCTCTGATGTTTAAGTCATTTAACTGATTATTATAAACCTGCTGGAGCTTGATGGATTTATAAGAGAATTATGTGCTTTTAATGTAGTACTTACACCCCTGTGGGATTGTTCTAGTGAATAAGTCTTTTTCTTGGCAAGATTTACTTTCTTGAACTGGAATGATTTGCTGGCCTCCGAAGTGATTTTTACTCCTACTGCAAACCATTTTGTCTGTTTAGAGATAGCTTAGCTTTTATAACAACTAGAAATACTTGTGATTGATACGAACATGCTCAGATATTACTTTATAAAGGGTAGATTCAGCAAAATAAATGTGATCTGGATAGCATAAAGCTGTGTAATTAAAAGTTTTCTTGAATACTTGTGCTTTTGATACATTATGGTTCTTGTATCAGAATCAATATAAAAACATTATTATAGTTCATAATGAGAATACATAGGTATTAGGGAACATACGTATTTATTTGTGCTTGTATGTGGTCACTTGGCACATTATATAGAGATATGTATGGTATTTTCTGTCTATAGTTCCTGATTATGACAAATCAAATACATACTTCTTTGTTGTAATGTAATAAATCACTTATTAACAGAACAAATATAAGAAATATAGAAAAACTATCAGATGGAAGTGAGATATGATGGTCTTTTTCTATCCCCTTTGATGGCATCTTCTCTTCCTTTGTCAGCCTACACAGATTTTAAAATTCTTCAAGGGCTCCTCAGCAGTATTCCTATATAGAGGAGAAATCCATATTGGCAGGAGACTGATTAAGTCATTCCTCAGTCTAGAGGTTATGAATAGGAAGAACTGCTGAGTTAAATTGGAAGAGCTGATGGTGATGTTCTGATTTATGCAGACTGCAGTAGACTTTAGAGTCTCTAGTATCACAGAGTGCAAGATTAAGACTGTACAGAATCTATTCTTTTGTTTCTGTTAAAGTCTTTCTTTTTTTGTCTTTTTTTTTTTTTTTCTCCCCCCAGGGCTTTGTAAATCTTGTGGGTATAAATACCCAAAATGTCAGTGAACAAATGTATGAGTCATCTTGTTTTCTAGAATAATATATATTATCATCTTCAAGGCCATGATTATCTTCAGAAGTAATTATAGGCCAGCTCATGTGCATTAAGTGCATCTATATTTTGTACAGAGAAGGTCTTAATTTCTGGATAAAGTGAGAGTCAACTATTTTCTCAACTAGCATACTGGATTATATTGTACCTTTAAATGCATATTTAATTTCAATACCATTTTAAATCTATTAAGCATGTGCTTATCTTCTATTATCTTTAAGATAAGCTCTTCACATGGTTGTAATTTATTGCAATATTTCCAAGCTTTCAGCAAAATTGCATTGAATTAAGCAAGAAATAAGCTTCCAAATACAAACTTTCAATTTAAATAAATAAATAAATAAATAAATAAATAAACAAATAAATGAAGAAGGTGAATCCCTCTACTTGCTCCTTAGTTTATGCCAGGCACTTAATTCACACGTGAACAACAGCACTATGAGCCTTCACACTGCTCAGAAAACTGTAGGATTTACCATTTTGAGTTATGTGAATTTTGGCAAGTCATTGTACTTACTCTGTCTGTGGCATTAGATCTTCTGGGGTAACAGATGGAGACAGCAGTTTTTGAGCTTTTTATCATTTCAGCTGACATCGTCTGACATAATCTTTTAAACTTGAAGACTGTCTGGAAAAAGAAGTACTCAAGTGCCAGATTTTGGGAACAATAAAAAAGCAATCTGCCTTTAGTAATTTTGTGCTGCTGTAGCAAAATTAGCCTTCTGCATGCTAGCAACAGTGGAATGAAGAAGTCTCCTGCTCACATTTCTTCATCCTTTTGAGAAATCTGGGACAATTTTTGAAATCAATGTAGCATTCACTGAGGAACATCTGTCAGGTGAAGAATCAGCACAATGAGTTTAACTACCTGCACAGAAGTTAAAGGGCCAGCAAAATAACACCCCTGTTTTAAAGTATTAAATATATGTTAGTGTATTCTTGGGTTATGGTATTTCAGACAAATTCTTTGAAATATTTTGGAAAGTAATCATTAAAATTTAAAAAAAAAAAATCATGTTTAAAGCAAAGTACCTGGAAAAAATATCTTTAAGGTTGGTGATTTTTTTATTCCTTCTGTATATACGTTTACATAAAATAAAGGTGAGGGCCAGATAAGAATGGTACACTTTTACACTTTGTTTTTCCAAAGATAATTTCCATTCCAAAAAAAAAAAAGGAGTAGCAGGGGCTCAGGGCTCCCTGAGGGCTTGGAGCAGTGATGGGATCCCCAAGGACTGCAGGGGGAGGCCATCCCACTGTCCCAGCCCAGGAGGAGAGCAGCCAGGAGGCACTAGTGGCTGTCCCAGCCCCAGGCATGGTGCAGCTCCTTGAGGATGGACCTTTTGTAAAAAAGAACAAGAGATCCATGTTCTAGATGGAGGACAGAAAGATTAATCAAGGTTAATGTCCTGGGCCTCACAAATGGGTAGAGTGGATCCTCGAGCTGAATGCAGGTCACCCAGGGCTCCAAACCTTAATCAATGCATAACTCACAAGACAGTTTCTGACTAGCACGTATCTACAAAGATACCATAGGTCAGGAACTTCCTCAGCAATCATTCTGTGAAGGAAAACTTGTCATCTGCAAAGAGATTTCGTCTACTCCACTTTTGAAAATATAAAGTACATTCAAGTCCACAGAGATTATTAACCTATTAGAAAAATGTAACTTTGTAAAAGTACAAAGCTATTGTCGTGTCTAAGCATTGAGACCGTTTAAGCTTTGACAGTTCAATGGGAACTGCATTTGTTATAAAAATTGTGGTGCTTCAAGATTTTCTAAAAAGATACAGTAGCTGACAATTTGAGATGGGAATTCAGTGATATTCCAGCAATCCTGAAGACTGCTGTGATCATAATAGACCGAACTACTACAAGATTTATTTAGACTCAAGGGAAAGAAACTGACGAATAGGTTAAGAGGTTCTTCCAAAAAGTAGAGTGCCAGAGAAACATAAAAATGTTTATCCAGATACATTAAGAAAGGTTTGACAACTTAAATTTAAAAAGTTTAGTCTTAAAAACTTTAAAATTTAAAAATCTCCTGCCCACTGAGGAGAGTAAAAGGTAGTTATGGGGCTGATAACATTCGTTATGCTTAGGATACCCCAAAAATATGAACAAATAATTTCATTTAAATTGGTATATTTAATATATCCACATTGATTCAATGATTCATTAATCCAGTTTACGACAGTGGAAACTGAACTGGAGCAATTAGAATTGTAACCGAGCTGTGTATACATGGATATTGGAAATCAGGGCTGTAATGTTTCTCTATCAAATGTCAAAATATGCAAGTATCACATTACAGTGCTGTAAAAGCTGCACTGATTCTGGACACTATTTGATGGACACTTATTTGTTCTTTTCTTTTTCTGAAAGCGAATCAAGCGAAACCAGAGCACAAATTAAGTGAGCTGAAGTGAGAAGAGTGTGTATACAGGCAGTCCTCACGTTTCTCAAGGTTCAAATCCGAATGTGGGGTAGCTGATGCCTCCTAGTGACAACACTTATGACAAGATTATGACAAGTGATTGTGGGGTTTGGATGTTCTAGTTATATTTGGTTAGTATTTTGTATGATTATATAAGAGACTGATTCTTTCCCCTTTTGTTCCCATGCTCCTTATTCCTCTTTTTTTTCTTTTTCCCCATCTTCTGTTTGCAAACCTCCTGGGTGTGTTTTGAGATACAAGAGACTGCATGTCTCAAATCACAGAGCATGTTGATTTGGGATTGGATAGTATTATCGGTTGGCAAGGTATGTTGCCCCAGTGGAATGGAACAGAATTTCCGTCAAATGATTATTAAGCATCTCTGAACAAAATCTGCACATAGATCACTAAACATGGAAACAGTTGCGTATCATCAAAGCGATGGTGAAGTAAGCTTGTTGTAGTCCGCCTCAATATTTAAATATATGTATTTGACAAAAGCCTAGCCTAAGATTTTTCTGGTACATACTACTGCCAGGGCATCGAAATTACTTCTTTTAAGGTACTGCAAATTGTGCTTTATGGATACAGATGAGTTAATAAGGTTCATCTATAGACAAGATACAGGACTTGTACATCTGGTATTGTTAAATGGCTTTCAGGAAAGATTTGGTTCTTATGTGCGTCTTAAAGTTATATTAGACATCTCTGAGAATATTTATACCCCATATTATGAGAAAGATGAAGAGAAAAAAGAGTGTTTTTTCACTGATTATGTTTCCAGCCTGTCCTTGCCCCTGAAGGATTCACAGGTTTAAGTTAGTTCTGTGAACTAGTTAGCACTTAAGAAATAACCTGTGATATTCAAAAGATCTGTCACCATAGCTTTATATCTGATATAAAAACCTCAATTCAGCTATGTAGCCATTTTCCATTTCTGAGATGTTTTTTTGTTGGTTTCTGTTTTCACCACAACTTGGAATAAACCACAAATATTTCAGACCTCTGTAGGAAAAGGTATCTGTCTCCAGCACCTGAAAACCCAGCAGATCTCCTCAGGAAGCTGTACTGGTTTGCAGTAAAACAGAAACAATTTTCTGTTCAGTTATTTTACTTTTCAGCTAAGCCTCTTTTAACTAACTGAACTCTCTGAAATTAATGGCATATTTGTCAGATGCTGTCAGCTTCTAGCAGTGATAACACCCGATATTTATAATTTATACCAAGAAATGGTATGCAGAGAGGCTCTTATTGCTATAACACAGTCAGCTGGTCAAGTAACTTTGTTATTTGCCCCATTGGAGAGTCAGAAGGAGGAAAGTGTAGAGGGATAACACCTGAAGGGAGGAGCAGACAGGACGGTTGACACAAAACTGACCAGCAGCATATTCCACCCATCTGCTCCATGCTCAATATAAAAGCAGAGGGATCCCTCTCTCTTCAACAGCCAACGTTTGAGGAGGACCCTGGTCATCTGCCTTTGATCCCAACCTGTGCTTTCCTTAATCTAGATCCAGGATCTGGTCCATCACTGACTCCAGTCTGGCACTTCACCAGTGCCTGCCACTGACATGATCCTTATCCTGGAAGCTCGATGCTGGTTCTGCATATATTGCATATATTTAATTATTTTATTTCTATCATTAATATTTCATTAGTTTAGTTTCTTTCACTCTCTCTTTCTTCTCTCCTTGAAAGTAAAGGTGGGGGAAAGCATCTGTCATTTGTTTTAGTGGCCAGTCTGGCCCAAACCATGACAGAAAGTCACATCATTAAAGCCCAGGCTCCTGAGTAGTCCCTTGGGCAGTAAAACATTAAGTCATAAGAGATTCTGAAACCCTGTAGGACTTGCTACAATGAAACTGAATACATTTCTGTTTTGCTGAATTGACAAATGCTGAAGGGAAAATGGTATTTCTTCTTTAAATGACAAAAGGCAGCTAAAAAGTTTATTGAAGTCAATGGAAAGACTTGAGAAGATTGTCTACGAATGTTTGTAATATGGCTTTAGTATTTTGTAAATTTCTGCTGTAGTTCTTTGTCTTTAACAATATCCAGGAGGTAAAATATTAACATAGAAATAAATTACATAAAGGCTTTCTTGCCCGGTTTCTGTTCAAATTATATGGAACTCTATCCCTGGAACATGCATTTGGTGAGAAAAAAAAAAAGAAAAATCCTAATTTATAAGTTAAAGACTGCAAGTTCAACAGATTGCAGAGTGATTAATCACAAAGCTAGATGTGGTCTTCAACTTAAAATCTCCTATGTGTTCAAGGCCAGGCTGGATGAGGCTTCGAGCAACCTGTTCTAGTGGGAGGTGTCCCTGCCCATGACACTGAGTTGGAACTCAATGATCTTTAAGGTCCCTTCCAACTCTGACCATTCGAGGGTTCTATGATTCGCTGATTAAAGGCATCATTACTTTGAGTGTTTCCACATATGACGAAAGAATAAAGCAAAATTTTCAATCTATATTGATGTTTTAGATACAACAGATACAGCACACAGGCTCAGTGGCTTTGTTCATCCTGGAATTCTTGTAAGAGCAGCCCTAGGCAGAGAAAAGACTACCCCTATCCCTTACCTTCTTTTTTTCTTTTTTTTCTTTTTTTTTTTTTTTTCAGAAGAGGATGGAGCTTGAAGTTTGATGGGGGGGATGAGGCTTGTTGATGGGTGGTTGTCTTTTTTTCCTTTCCCCCCGTGCCCTCGTGGAGATTAGTAATTTTATCCAGCACCAAATCACTGAACAGGAGTTGAACAGTGCATAGCAGTAAATTAAAAAAAAAAAAAAAAATGCACACAGAGGTAGTAAAAACTAGCTTCGCTATTTTGTGAACTTCATGCTACACTAGGAGTGTAAGTAAATATAATTTTTGTATCCTTATCTCCATATTACACACAAGTTGAGGGTTTGTCAATATTCTTCTAGGCTCTTTTGAACATTTATCAGTCAGCATTGGCAGCTGTGACAGGACGACTACTTGCTGAATACCAAATGTAGCAACACAAAGCTGTCATTCTTCAACAGGTTATTACTTTGAAACGATTATTATTTAAGATAAATTTTCTACATACATTTAAGCCAGAGTTTCCACCATCTCTGAATTCTAGGAGGATGTAACTTTGATGTAAATTGTGTCTGTAAGCAGTACATGTAATATTGATTCTTCTGCATAAGTGGATCTTTGTATTGAAAAGACATTTGATTATTTGCCAATATATCAATCTTATATGTGTGTGTATATATATATGTTGCTGTTTATACTAATTAAGAAACTGTAAATATTTTTAATGGAAATTTATGCAGAATGTAATGATATGCTTTGACTAACATACAGTTTTTTACATATTTATATAAAATCCAATTTCACTTTTATTACACAGAAAACCTTTACCATGCTGAATGCATTGAATGTCAAGGTTAGAGGTGAATAATTTCTCCAGGACTTGGAAATGCTTACTTTACAATAACTTAGGAGCTGAATGAGGGTGAAATGGGGAAGAAAAACGCTTATGCTACAGAATTGCAGATGTGCATTTGGAATAGAACGGTTTCCATCCCATTATACATTTGTGGATCTGAAGTGATAGTTGTTTCTGTGAATTCTTCACTGCCGAGAGGGCAAAACAAAATAACTCAAGAGCTAGAGATAAACTGTATTTGCTTTAAAGAAAACCCTAATCTCATTAAAAGGTTTGCTAATCATCTGATGGCAAATAAAATGTAACGACGGTATACATGCAGTGCAGAAAGTATCTAGCTATTAAAAAAAATTGACTGCTTTTGTTAATTACAAGATACACTTTTATAGCATATCTTGAAGCCACAATTCCATCAGTGACATACAAAGAGATTATTTAATTAATTAAATTACTTTGTGAAGATGCTGGAAATGTTTCTTATATACTTCCGATTTCTTTGTCTTCATTTCTTCTTTTTTTAAATTCTATACTTTAAGGGTAATACTTGAGATAATCCAGTTCCTTTTCTCTTACAAAAATAATCTGATTATAATTTTTTTTTTTAAATTGTGACTTCAGTGGCAGAGAAAATAAATAACTGAAGGGAGTGGGGCAAACTCATCTTTTAATAAATATAGAAGCTGTATCTAGCATAAAATGTTTTGTGTAGCTCATGATAATCTTTTATTTGGTGTATCTTCTATAATGTTCACCTAATTTAGCAAATAATAATCATAATATTTTGTTTTCCTTTTGGCTAATATTTCAAAATTATTTCAGTTGCTTTTTCCATCAGTACTGCTTTTCCTGCATTCTTTAGTGTCTTTACTGTTTTGTTTGGTTGCAATTAGTATTTTTGCTGTTACTTAGTTAGGTAAAAGCTACCCATGTATTCATTGTTCACGAGTATTCATGATGGCTGAACTCTATCAAATAAATACAGGAAGAAAGAAAACACAAAGGGATGCATATACCTTCAAAGAAAACTCACTAATAATGTGAATAAATGCCCCTGGGAATAACTTTATAGAATTTACTCAACTATAGTCTTCTTTAATTACTTCTTGGAAACTGTAAACTTAAATCTGTTGTCTCACTTAATTAGGCTTTTTCTTTTTACTCCAGCTTGCATTTTATTGTTTATTTCCAGACCGCTATTGTTAAGATGGCAGAGGTTTAATTATTTCTTAATTTGCATGTAAAAACATCATCATTAATGACATTACAAAAAGGAAAACAGCTTCATTCTTTAAAGTAACAAAGGTTTTGTACTCAGTCTTTAAAAAAGTAATCTTGCATCCACTTTGTTTTATCCTGTTTAGAATCTTTGCGCTTCCTAACTGATGTATCATTTTATATGCTAGCAATTAAGAGGAAAAATGGGGCTGATTGAAAACATTGATTTTGGATTAAAAACAATCAATTCCTCCAACTATGAGCTAGCATTCATGTTGTTTGTTATTTATAGTTATTCAGGAATCAGTTGCGTCATTTGTGAAAGCATCAGTGTACCTTCAAGAGTTCAGAGGATCTTAGAATGTGTAATTAATCATGCTAAATTTCTTATTTGAAACGGATTATTCATTATTTTTCCACTTAAAACAACCCTTTTTGTCATCATAGGGCATAGCAGCCATAGTTATGGACTAGCAATTTTCTTAGACAAACAAACTGTAAAAACTGCACACAGACCTTACCCCCAAAAAAACACCATCTAAAAGTGGAAACTGAAGGGTCACATGCAGACCAGGTAGGACAACGAGAACATAAAGGTTATTAGGAAACTTCATTGGCATATCAACAGGACAGTTATTTTCAAGCTTTTTGTTAGGTTTTACATTGAGGGGAAAGAATTTTGAAAGATGAAAAGTGGTTAGTCCTTCTACTTCCCAAGATTCAGTCTCCCTAGTGTGAGAAATAGTGTCTGTAAGTGCTTGATATTTTAACATGTGGGCAACAGAGGCAGGCATAACCAGAAGTGGGAGCCGGTAATGAGTGAAAGGTGATAATATGTAGGGAGGGACATAGCTGCGAAAGGCTTTGAAAGTGAGGAATGAAGGTTGTGCTTGATTCACTGCAAAGGGGAAAGCAGCAAAAAGAGAGCAGATGGTATCAAAGCTTAGAAAATGGTCTTCACAGCAGCATTAACAGTAGGACAAAGCTGTACGTATCATCAGACAACTGAGGTGGCAAAAACCTGAGTACATTAGCTGCAACTGAGTTTCCAAGTCCTTAAGGATACCTGGTTCTTAAGGAGATGAGACATCTAAATTATCTGTCTTGCAAGGCAATGAAGGAAGGGAATATAAAGGCATGGGGAAAATATCTTCTGGGTGTGAAAATTTATTGGGACTTTTTGATGTTATTTTTTCTTTTCTTTTAGCTGATCCAGAGCAATTTATTTTGGGTCACTTCTGCAATAACTACAACAGAAAAAAAAGAAAAAAGAAAAAAAAAAAAACAAACAAACAAAAAACCCAAAGAAATCAACAACAGAAACAAGAGCTTCAATTTGAAGTTTCCTTTATATATAGTTGTTTTTGTGAGTTAAATGATGTTTTAATGGATAAGATTATTAAATAAAATAAATTTTGATTTAGTGGAAAGTAAATTTTGACTGGGAAATCATTGTAATGAAAAATCTTTAACTATCCTAACTGAACATTTTATAAACCATGATGAGACATTTTGCATGTAAACAAGACTGCGTCATGCAAAATTTGATGATTAAAAAAGGCTGCATTTATATACCGTTATTGATGACTAAGAAAGTATTACTGAACTTGACTTATTTTTCGTTCTGAGCACTGCACAAGCTGCAAAAAAAATATACTTTGCAGAGTGGGTCAAATGGTAATTTGTATATCTAATATCATTACCATTTTGTTTGTGATAGGCTCCCCTTGGCTGGAAATATTTGCCATTCTGGGTCTCATACTTCACGGAATCATAGAACCATTTAGATTAACAAAGACCCTTAAGATCATACAGTCCAACCATAAACCTAACACCATCTATTCCACCACTGAACCATGTCCCCAAGCACCACGTCTACCAGTCTTTTAAATACCTCCGGAGATAATGACTTAATGATTTTCCTGGGCAGCCCATTCCATTGTTTAATAAACCTTTTAGTATTTACCCTAATATCAAATACAAACCTCCTCTGGAACAACCTAAGGCCATTTCCTTTTGTCCTGTCACTTGTGACTTGGGAGAAGAGACTGACCTCCACCTCACTACAAACTCCTTTCAGGAAGTTGAAGAGAGTCATAAGATCTCCCCTGAACATTTTTTTCTCCAGACTAAACAACTCCAATTCCCTCAGTTGCTCCTCATAAAACTTGTGCTCGAGATCCTTCACCAGCTTCATTGCCATTCTTTGGACATTCCAGTATCTCAGCATCTTTCCTGTGGTGAAGGCCACAAAACTGAACACGGTACTTGAGGTGTGGTCTCAAAAGTGCCATGTACAGGGGAATGACCACTTGCTTAGTCCTGGTGGTCACGCTGTTTCAGCTACAAGTCAGGATGCTATTGGCCACCTGAGCACACTGCTGGCTCATTTTCTGCCAGATGTTGATCAGCACTCCTGCCGGGCAGTTCTCCAGCCACTCTTCCCCCGGCCTGTAGTTCTGCACAGGGCTGTTGTGACCCAAGAGTAGGACCTGGCACTTGGCCTTGCTGAACCTCATGCCACTGACCTTGTCCCATCAATCCAGCCTGTCCAGATCCTTCTGCAGAGCCTTTCTACCCTCAAGCAGATCAACATTCCCACCCAGCTTGGTGTTGTCTGCAAACTTATTGTGGGTGTGCCTGATCCCCTTGTCAAGATCACTGATAAAGATATCAAACAGAACTGGCCCCAGTGCTGAGCCCTGAAGAACACAACTTGTGATCAGCTGCCAACTGTATTTAACTCTGTTCACCACCTCTTCCTGGGCCCAACCATCCAGCCAATTTTTTATCCAGTAAAGAGTAAAGCCTGAGCAGCCAGTTTCTCCAGGACAATGCTGCGGTAAATGGTGTCAAAGGCTTTACTAAGTTCAAGTAAATAACCTTTCCTGGTGATATCAAAAACCACAGGCTGATGTAACTTCTGTGTGTTTTAATTGCCTTCCAAATCTACTAGAAATTCAAAATTTTGGTGATTTGTTTTTTTTTTTATTAGAGTATTGACAGTGTTTTCTGTATACTTACTTCCTTCTTAGTCTCCTTTGTCTAGCCAGCCTGTTTTTCTCTGCTGCTGAGAAATATTTTTCTAGGATGGTTGTTGCTTTGTTCTTTATATTTCTTGTCTCTGGATATGGTGAGACTGTTCTGCAATAGCAAATGATACACTTAAGAAAGAAAATGGCCCTCCATTTTTTCCTGGCGTTATTTTTGGGTGAGAACAACTTGAGACATAAGTGTCTTTTTAATCCTCAGATATCCTGGAGGGCTAACGACAATCTAACACATGGATGCCTGCAGAGATTGTTACTTTCGCTTTTCAAAGACTAATTATCTGTAGTGAGATGAAATACACTGTCTAGCATGCAGAAATTATTATTTCAGTATAAAAGTTAAAAACCACAAAACTAAGGTATTCTGTTTTTTTCTGACAGGGTTTTATTTTTGTTTCTCTGTGATTGATTGTTTTGCATAGAGATTGTACAAACATATGTGAAAATATTAACTTGTATATGTTTGTGAAGTTCTTTCACTAAAGCCTCTTCATCTCAATTACATGAGACACTGATGCATGGGATCTTTCATATTATTGGGTGGTAAATGAAGTAGGTGAAGCCTTAGGCGGCACAGTGCCACAGAATTACCCAATGTGACTATATCCCAAAGCTATGCATACCCTGCTACATCTTTTGACTAAATTGTCTCATGAATATGCAAAATGTGGTTAAATTGTGGAGAATGCAGAATTATTTACAATTCAAATACTATCACCCAAATGCATATTAAAATTAATGACTTTTGGATAAATGCTAATGAATAGGAAATAATTCTGCTTTAAAAAAATAAGAATATTCATACATCAATAATTGATGTATTTTGCTTTTGAAACTAAGTAGCTTCATTTCCAGTTAGAATAGAAAGAATGCTACGTTAGTTATTTGTACTAAATGGTCTTTTATCAGAATTTATTCCTACAAATAACTTCATGTTGCTTTTTCTCCTTCTCAGCACGGCCTTAAACAATGCATAATTAGGTTTTGCCTGCACGTATCAACACCTTGGCACAAATAGGATGCATGACTAGATAGGGCATGCTGACTGTCAAAAATTCACAATTCCGGTATTGACCAACAAAGGAAAAGTAAACATGATGCAACATGTTTATTTGTATAGAGTATTTGCAGTAACGGATTAATTTCTGAATATTGGGGGAAAAAAAAAAAAAAACAAAAACAACATGAGGTTAGGAATTTGCTGGTTACTATCTTAAAATGCATACTTACACTCAATGCTTGAATAGCACAAACCAACATCTATCATATGGGATGGTAACATATTGAATCATGAACTTGCTATCCATACCTGTCTGCTTTTTACACCAGTTTCTCCTACATGTGTTTTTGTGATGGATAAAATGACACATCCCTGGTTGCAGCTGTGCAAAATGGTTAACTGCTATAGTTCAAGTGAGATAGACTAACATGGTCCAATAGTATAGGGGGTTCTGTAAAGAACAACCACATTTTTTTTTCCCCTTTTTTAAGTCATGACTGAAAAAGTCAGAGTCTAGTTTTTCAGAAATGTTCATAAATAGCTTAAAATCAGAGAAGTATAAAAAGAGATCCTTCTTAGGAAATATACCACATTCTGCATTTAAAATTCCCAGTTTAGGATGAATCAAACATATTTCTTGAATCACTTACACTGAGTAAGTAACAAAAGCAAGAAGAGGACCTAAGTAAAATAAAGGGATCATCCATTTCTCTTGTCATTAAAACTGAACTTAAATCTTAGCTTTAGAGAAGGTGTTACTTTCTGCTCAGGCAACTAATGAAAGGTCAGATTTTGTAGGCAATCTTCAAAATCTCATTACTTTATAATGGTTTGGGCAGACTATTTAAAGAGCACAGGCTTAGCAGAAAGAGTTATTTCCATTGAAACTTTGACAAAAATCAGCCTGTGCATTTGCTCTATTTCCTCTCTCCCCTGGGCTACCTGCCTCGCCAGGCCACTGGTTCCCAGGAGCACTGGCTGCTAGAGGAAGGCAGTTCCCATGCAAGCTGCCTTCTGAAACAATTGCATGGAATCAGGCACCTGGGAGCAAACAGCACATTTCTGTTCCTCCTACAGCAAATTGTTCAGAAGTAATTTTCTTTTTTTTTAATCCCATATCTCTGTTGTCACAATCCAGTGCTATTAGGCTGCACTGCCCATCTGTGCTTGAGCTCTGAATTTTAGTACACTCCGCTCTACCATGTATATCCATTCTTTTCCTGTCTATGTATGTAAAAAAAAATAAATAAAAATCAATTCTACCTACCCTTTGGGGAAAATTTATAAAGTAGTGCCACTGACAGCACTGGCTGTCAGATCAAAAGAGTTTCCTTGTGGTACTCAAAAACAAGTGACACTTTCTGATAACTTCTGATTGATCCCACTTCCTCACAAATTTTTGATGTTCATAGTTTGGTTCTGGTTGTAGGAGCCAAATAATGTTATGGTCCACAAAAAGCAATTCTTGTATTTCTTGGTGAATTTAGTCCAGTCATTAGTATTGAAACAAAGACCTTTTATCTCACCAGAGTGATTAGAAACATGTTTTCTACCAAGTATTTTTTCATAACACGGAAATAGTTCTGATTCAAGTTTTGTTAGTTCAATGAAAAAAACCCCAAACACTGAAGAGCAAATTATGGAAAGATAACAACAATTTGTCAAACCACTATCCCCCATCTCTTTATTTTTCCCGCAATTAGATAACCATAATGGCCCTCTGCAAACTGTACTGAGCTCTGACTACACCCAGAATTGTGAGTCAACAGATTTGCACTAAAATTCATTGAAATAAACTGTAAAGTATTACTAATTTATCTTCTGTCATGATGCCTATGTAGTCCATTTACGTTTTCAGGTGAAAAAAAGAATATTTATGCACTTGTTATGTGGTGCTTTTTTTTTTCTATATGTGTGACTTAATTAGAATCTAAGGCTGACCTGATGCACGTTTCATAGTGAATAGATAAAGATCACTTCCACAGATTTGGATGTAAAAGAATCTAAAGAATCTCTTTAAAAATAAATCACTTCCAAACCTAACAGCACACCTCACAGACGACATGCAGTCATTAATACATTTCATAGTTTATCTTCAGAGTTTCCAAGCAAATACACCCAAAAAAACCTCAAAAAGAAAAAAAAACAAAACAAAACAAAACAAATAAACAAAAAAAAACCAAACCAAAACAAAAAAATCCTCTACACCCCCACCAAAAAGCCAAGGTGGGGGGAAAACAAACCACCAAACTTTTGAAGGCAGATTCTGGAAAAAAATGAAGCCAGTCAGTCACATTTTTCAAATAAGTACCTTTTTTTTTTGTTTCTCATTAAAACATAAATGAATGTCACTTTTTGCAGTTCACTTAGATTGAGCAGAGAAAATAAAAATATACACCTATACAATAAATAGATAAATTTATACTATATATGTATAGCTTATACTATATATATTTCTATGTTTCTATATTTCATTTTCAATTCTCTTTTATATGTCTTTGCATGGTACTGCAGAATTTTTATCATAAACGAAGCAGGGCAACATTCAAATCCAAAGTATTCTGTTCACATTAAAATTAAAATCATAAAACCATGTTCTGTAGTTGTTGGGGCTTATTACCTTGGTTCGCTTTTCTTGAAAATAGCTGGCTTTCCAGCAGTTCCCAAAAAATTGCGTACATGATGAAAACATTTTTTTATAGAAATAAATGAAAGCAAGTCATGTAAATGATTTATTGAAAGGCAGAAAGGAACTATCCCATCTCATTTTTTTACAGAAAGAAAAGGTGTCTGATTAAATTTTGTATTTCATGCACCAGAAAGGATGCTTTCGGTAATCCAAATCTTTGATCAGCTGGAAACTGACTGGAGACCATGCAGTCCTCAGAGATAGAAATAAATTAAATGCCTCCAAACAGCTGAAAACAAACTTGCTCCCTTAGGAGAGTGATAAACCAAGTTTTGAATTCGATTTTGTCAGTGATAGCGGTACTCTAGTAATCTTAAAAAAAAAATTGCAGGACATAGAGAAAACTCAAGCACTCAGTAGGTCATATCAAAAAGCAACAGACATGACAGATTGCGAGCTTGAATGATTATGTGACTCAGAAAATGTGCTGTAGTCAGACTTTTGTGATATAGTAAATTGATATGTAAGTAGTTACTTTCCAGTCCTAATTTCTCTGATCTTTTTAAATTCAGTTTTATATAAAAAACATGAACTGTGAGTATTGTGCTCCTCTACTTATTTTTTTGTTTGCCATTAAATCTCTGTAAATCTCTGTAAATTTTTATTTTTAGAGTGGAAATATATTGAATTTAGTACTAAATATTTCCATCAGTGTGTGTCGGTGTGATTCAGGACACTACTGAGAATGAATAAGGGAATCAAATAAAGACACACTCTGGCTATTTTTGATGGTGTAATGTGAATGGAATGGAATGAAGCCTCAACCTCATTGTGGGTGTTGGGTTTGGGATTTTTTTTCTCCTTTTCTTGATAGTCCTAAACTAACAAAGTGCATGTTCCCCCAAAATACTGGAACAAAGAGAATTTGGAAATTGTACTATTACATCTTTGATCAGTATCTTGTCAAAATGTTGCCCAAGGAAATACTGTATGGAGCAGTAAAATTTTCAGGCACCAATGCAAAGTGAGGGGTTTATGTGAGTAAAGTTACATATTCTACCCCTCTGTACAAATCCTTCAGTCTTTGAAACAGAGAAGGAAGCATCTCCTGATGCTAGTCTATGGCCTACCAGAGCTTGATCTGTAGCTTTGCAAGTTTTCAAGCTGACTGGTACTGGAAGGCATAGTTTTCAGCTTTTGTTGAGAGCAGAATAGGAATTACTTACACAGATAACACGAGTTAAGTGTTAAAACCAGTGCTACTAATTTAGCCATCACTACTATACTTTGAAATCAGCTGAAAGCAGTAAAACTGAACACAGTCTAGAGATTGTACTCCTGACCATCTTTATAACATTCAGGAGTCCGAATGCAGCAGCAGTTTTAACTGTATTAGACTGAAAATCAGCTTTTGCTGTGTCCTGCTCTCACTTCTCAGAAACATGTGCAGAAAATATAGGTTATTGCACCACAGCTAATAACTTGATGGACCCTTTGGAATATGGAAGTTAGTTTTACTTGTTTTCTTTTACTTTTCCCTTTAAAAATTTACTTCTACTCTGTCATTCCTTTTTGATTCCATGGTAAACATTCAATATTCTGAAATACTTTTGGTGTGTTAATCATCAAAACCCAGAGGACAAAAGGATGCAGAGGAGTGTGCATTGACATAAGCCAACAGGGATCAACACAAAGCGGTAACTCTGTGTCCGACCTAACAAACCCTCATGGGAGTCAGTGCTAATTAGCATTATGTCATGCCAAAATGAAAACACTCTGCTACTCTAGGTCCCATGTTGTTCCCTGTGCAGGTTTGCTGAGGTAGTGACCTGGGACCTTCTCACCAGGCAGCATATCATAGAATCATAGAATCATAGAATGGTTAGAGTTGGAAGGGACCTTAAAGATCATCAAGTTCCAACCCCCCTGCCATGGGCAGGATCACCTCTCCCTAGAGCAGGTTGCTCAAAGCCCCATCCAACCTGGCCTTAAACACTTCCAGGGATGGGGCATCAACAACTTCCCTGGGCAACCTGTTCCAGTGCCTCACCACCCTCACAGTAAAGAACTTCTTCCTAATATCTAATCTAAATCTCCCCTCTTCCAATTTAAAACCATTACCCCTCGTCCTGTCACTAGACTTCCTGACAAAGAGTCCCTCCCCAGCTCTCCTGTAGGCTCCCTTCAGAT
>VXBW01003432.1:100875-137625 GCA_013400375.1 Thinocorus orbignyianus | reverse complement strand
GGGGGGGGAAGTAAAAAAATCCAACACTGGATCGAAGTGAAGCAACTTAATGCCAGCCCACCTAAGGACACTCAACTCTGTTCAGCATCTAAAGAGGGTTCAACAAAACAGACTTTTACAGGTAGAATGGCTCAGCAGCAATGTGAGAAGATGTTTTGCCAGATTATTGCTGTCAGTTGTGGGAGAACAAGCAATTCTGCCTCAAATTAAAAACGTGGAGAGTGCTAAGGAATGCCTATGGGTAACTTGGAGCAGCTCAGCATAATTGTATGGCTGGATGTTATTGTCTTCAACTACTACAAGTATTCCCTCTGCCTAATGAAAATGTTTTTTTCTAAAGTATGTCTGAGCATTGTTTTCAAAGTTAGTGCTGGAGAAGATACAATTTTTACATCTCATTTTTCACTTTCAAAAATATTGTTCTGTTTCCTTTTAATACAGGGGTTTAGAAGTTTTTATGGATACTTGATCTATATTCAGCTGGCCATGTCTAAATATACTTTGAATTATTATTGGCAGATTACTCTCAAGAAGACTGTTTACATTTTAAAGAAATTGCTAATTTTGTTGGAATATTTGGCTATCTAATATATGCAACAGGCAAATCTTGCTTTGATAGCTTAGCTTTTTGGGGGGAATATGTAGTAAAGTCCCTATATGCAAATCCACTTGCAGTATTAGCTGTCACACCTCCTGAAACAGTTGTGGTGACTGGTGATAGGAGACAATGGGTAAAAGTCTGAGCCACTTTTCTCACCCTCATTAAACTTTCTCTTGAGCAGCATGTGGCACTGCAGGTAATGAGTTCCATCTGTGTGTCACCAGTCTCACCTACAGAGAAAAAACATTCAGATGTTGGAGGGAAAAACTGACTTCAGAGAAGCCAAAGTTTTCAGCTAAAAATAAACCTTTACTTTCAGAGTTCTGCAGAGCTCCCAGATATTCCAATTACTGTTCTGTGTTTGGTACTCAGAAAAAGTTTTTAGCAAAAATGGTATCAGGAGATCTAGCTAATTGGTGAAACTAAATACTGACAATTAACAATCAACAGTAGTTTTCTTCATCTTTTGAATTATTGAAATTATGAGTTCAGTCATTTGAAAAGTAGCAAGTTACCTCAAATTGATAATATTTTGCTATGACCAGTGCTTAATGTTAAAACAAAGAAAGTACATAACAGTCAACCTTAGTTAATGATGAATTGCAGGCAGTAGTTTGAAGGTAATCCTATAGTAACCCAGACGCCAAACTGGCAAAAATTAACTGTTCAGCAAAGTTAATATATCTAATCATTAGGAACTGCAATTGCTAACAGCACTGTGCATTGATTCTAGTACAATAGAATCATCTGAAAATGCCAGGAAAGGATGACCACCTTTCATAAGTCAGCATTGCTGATATGGCCCATTATATCCTTCCATAAGAGTTGAAGACAACTGCAGTGTTGATCAAAGCAAACTTCCCCTTCATATGATGTAAAACACTTCATAACAGAATAGTAAATCTATGCAACAACCCACAGCAACATGTTTTCACTGTCATTTGCTATCCTTTTTTCCTAATTTTGCAAGCTAACTCAGAATTTGATCTCACTTGCAGACTTGCAGTGAGATTTACCTAAATCTAGTAAAGCATGGATTGAAACAAAATTTTAATCTGCACAATTCAATTTTATTGTGTCCTGTTGATCCAAAGTGTATTTAAAGTCTGTTGTGCAGACCTTAATTTCATTCCCAGCTTGCAGTTGAAAAAGAGCAGGCTAAACAATCCATTCTTTTAAGTCTTTGGACACATAGGAGCACATACCAGGAGCTTGTCTGTTCCAGGCATATTTCACTCCTTTTGTTCCAGCAGAGCTCTCATTGACTTGAAATTGAAATGTTGACTAAAGACTAAAATACTTAATCTGTGTTTTGAATGGTAGAATAAAGTATGATGTTTTTCCTGACATTTCAACAGCTTTAGCTATATATATTTTGATGGCCTCCAGTATCACCAGGCTATATTTTTCTTTGTTACTATTTTCTTACCAGGATTTTCTCACTGATAACTTTTAATCAAGCTTGCATAATATAATTGTCATGCATTATAAACTGTGCCAAATATTCTGTTAACTTTCATTTAAAGAAGCCAAATTTTTCATGTCCAACCAGCTTTGAGGTCTTTATGAGATAATCAAGTAGTCATCAAAACTTTTTATATTATACCCATTGCCACAGGAGAGTCCATAAATTCAGTTCTCTGATCAGTCATGACTGGATTCAATATTTCTTCATCTTATTTCAGCAAGATACTTATTTAGGTAGCTTCGGCAGAACCTGGTAAGTCAGTGAATATAGAAGTAGCTTTCCAATTATTTTAATATATAATCATACCAACCCTAGATATAAATTTTAATAACATGTGCTTTAAGGGGATATCTCACAGCAGACTATGGTACACATAGTGTTTAGATGCTGCTATAGAGAGCTCTAGAATTCCTTATTTTCATCGCCCAAGCAACCCTAGAAATTGTGGGGTACCATGATAGTACTTAAAACGGAGCCAATCACGTCCTTTACCTACAAAAATGAATGTGTATCACCCATTGTGTTGGCATATCTCTAGCTGCTAACAAAACAGCTAAACCCTACTTGTATAAATTATGTCTCACTTTAGCTACAAATATCACCTACAGACACAATGCCTTTCTTTAACCTGATATAATTGACTGCACATCTTTCTAGGAAAGATGTGTTATAATTTCAAGTTCTTCAATTACTATGAAACATTATCTTTAAAGATCTTACACTGAAAGCTATGGCTATTTTTCAGAAATGTTTGAGCAAGAAACGTTTTTTCTTGTGTCTTCTTTTATCATAGTCACTGCATCTCCGCTTATCAGCACTGAAACACATAGCTTAAAAACACATACACGCAGATAGCATTTCCCTCACTATTTTTCCTGTGTTGATAAGCAAAGAAAGCAATTTTAGTGGGATTTAGATAGATATTGGAAAGGCCAAAAAAGAGCTGATGAAAACAAAACCTTGTTAGTATGTAATAAGACCATGAAAATGGCACTGCCAAGATCATTTCTTGAATATGGACAGCCACACCAGGGGCTAAGACTGCCTTTTTTTGCCTTGTTGTTCAGTATGGAGCCTCTCTTTTTTAGAAAAGGAAATCCCATTATTAAAAGAACGTAAGTCAAATCAGGCAGTTTCAGCCTTTAAAGCCTCACCTTTTGCACATGCTAAGTAAACACCTCATAGACACTATTAGAAGTTAGAAAGTCTCATTTTATTACAACATTTGAATAACTTTTAAAGCCTAGAGTGATGAACCACAACTTGATGATGTGTTATCAAGTCCCTATTTTTAGTGAATTTATTTTTTGCTAGATTTTTCCCTCTTGGATGGAAATCTGTTCCCATCCAGGTTCATCTCCGATCTGAATTTTCAACAAACTTCAAACAAAATACCTCATCCTTCTTTGAGAGTGAAACTGAAGAAAGACAGGAGACTTCATAGCTTAAATTATTTCTAATCATTTTTCCACTGAGAAGATTTAATAGAATCGTGTTCTGGATCAAAAAAGGCTGAAATTTGGGTACGTCCTAGGACAGTATGTTAATTTATGATCTACCTCAAAGGCTTAATCAAGGTACAAATTTACAATTTGCATAGAGTCACTGTAAATTTGTTACAGATTTGTAGCTAAAACCTCCAAAGACTCCACAGTGAGAGAGCAATAATTTAGTCCTGGTTAGGCTTGTTTTGATTCTTCAATTACAGTATCTATTTTACCAATATTATCTCTCTCTTTATTCTGGAATATTTTTGCAATGTTTATCTCAAAACACTATATATGAATACGAGTGCATATTTTTTATTACTAGCTCTCTCTATTGTAAAAGAAACTTAGTAATATGAACACAAATGTCTCAAAAATACCTCTGTGTGTGTGTCTTGAGACCAGACCACCTATGATTTCCTGTATTTCAAGCTGATCATCATCTGGGCCCTGTAGGTACTAGCACAACAAAAAATCTTGAAGCAATAACAATGCAATGTGTAGTTTATGTATAAACGATTTTTTAAAAAACCCTTATTGACTAGTCCAGCTTAAATTTCATTAAAACTTGATTAATGCACATTTTTGCTGAATAATATCTTGCAGTAAAATTATTCTGTTGTAGAGAGTTTTTTTCCTTTTTTGTGCATTTCACTGGCATCTTTCCCTTCCTCATCAGTGTTTCGGGACATTGCTGGAAACCATCATATATGAAACCAGATTTCTCTCCTCAAAAAGCTTTGAATGTGTTTCATTTATATTTTTGTGTTTGAAAATGTACCTATGTCATATTGACTAACCATACTGTTTCAAGGGAAGAGAAGCAATGGACTCTGCACAATTCAATGTGAATCAAGCAAAAGCCGTAGTTTATTAATCAGGTCTCACTTTTATACAATTTTTTTACTTCCGTGCACGCGATCACGCATTATTTGATTGAGTGCTCAGCTTTGTCCATGCGGCTTGCACGCACACAAGCTAATACACTAATTGGCTACTATTCTTACACTTCAAGGCCTTCTTTCTCACTTTCTGCATTCTTCACTGCTATCTTCCTTGTTTTCTGGTTTTCGGTTCTCTCCCAAGGTCAGCCTCAGAGCTGGTGCAGAAAGCGTCCATTCTCCTGCAGGAATTCAGTCTTCATACTGTTTTCTTAGTAAAAAGCAGAAATAATTAACTATTTAATTTTTTATTTTATTTCACACTGTGCTCAACTCATCCCCTTTAAAAAGACACCAAATATGGTTAAGTAATAACAAAAATATTTCAAAGACTCTGAATAGTACTTTTTTTCATAATTGAAAATTTATCATCAGTAATAGTGCAGACAGCTGGATATTTTTCTGTCAACTATTGCTTAGATGGTTGGTAATGCATTTTTTTATGTAAATCAAGTATATTTTCAAGAGTTTTTAATAGAAAAGTTCAGAATAAATTTTGCTATCAAAATAAGAGAATGCTGTGCTAGAATAACATATTCAGCAATGATGACTTGTGTTCATTCTTTTGTCTTGGTTAAATTATACTAGGATCTTTTAAATTGTGATTTTTCTAAATTCCTGTGTAATCCCTCTCAATTCTCTTTGATAACTACTACTCTGCACTGGTGAGGCCACAACTGGAATACTGCATCCAGTTCTGGGCTCCCCGGTTCAAGAAAGACAGGGAACTACTGGAGAGAGTCAGTGTAGGGCAACAAAGATGATTAAGGGTTTGGAGTATCTCCCATATGAGGAAAGGCTGAGAGAGCTGGGACTCTTTAGCCCGGAGAAGGCTGAGGGGAGACCTTACTCATGCTTACAAGTATCTGAAGGGTGGGTTGAAGGAGGATGGGACCAGACTCTTCTCAGTGCTTCCCAGGGCGAAGGGCAATAGGCACAAGCTGGAACATAGGAAGTTCCATTCAAATATGAGGAAAAACTTCTTTACAGTGAGGGTAACAGAGTCCTGGAACAGGCTGCCCAGGGAGGTTGTGGAGTCCGCTTCTCTGGGGGCCTTCAAGATCCACCTGGATGCAGTGCTGAGTAATGTGCTCTAGGCAATGCTGCTTTAGCAGAGGAGTTGGACTAGATGATATCTAGAGGTCCCTTCCAACTCTGACAATTCTGTGATTCCCTGATAACAATTTGCAAAAATAATAAGATATCTAATAATGTTCAGGAGTGAAGACAATTACATGGACTAGTGACTAGGCTGTCATCCATAGGCTAGTAACTGCGGAATATGGAATAAATATGAAATAGGGTTAAGATGATGCTTTCTGCTAGACATACAGTATGAATACAAGTTATTTATAAATATATAAATATTCTTACATAAAGGTATGATCCTATACCTGTATACTTTCTCTGAAGTGAACATCCTACTCACAGAGCTAGTACTATTCTGTCATGTCTCTGTCGTGTCACAAAAATGAGACATACGATGAGAGAAAAAGATTAAGTCTTTATCCATGTTGTTAAAGCTTTGCAAGCATTTCTAGTTAAAAAAAAAAAAAAAAAAAGGAAAAGAGAAACTGTCAGAAAGCTGGAAAACATTCCAAAGGTGTGAAAAAAAATATTTTTTACAAAAATATAAACATGCTTTATGTCAAGCTATCTGCAGTTAAGAAATATAGTAGAGCTGCATGCATTTACATGGAAAAGAGAATTTATACAAAATTCTGTTCTCTTGACTAGGATAGAACGAACCTTTCTTAAAAAATCGATTTCTATAAATCCCTGCAGACAGATTTCTTTAAAATTGGACAAATTTCTTTGAAATAGGATATGTAATAACTAATGTGCTTGAATGTGTCTAATTTGTTAGCAGAGGTAGTATATAATTGGACATATGCAGGTACCTGACTTGCACAAGAAATAGGCAGTCTCCCCGAATGTGTGATCTAAATACAGTGATCTGAGCCAATTTCATTTATACATGTCTTCCTTGTAATGTGTGCTGCATAGTTCCCTGTTTCTGATGTGAGACACAGTGTACATACTCATTTCTGAAAGGAAAATGTGACCCTTTATTACCAGCACACCACCATTAATCAAATGTGTGCAATTAAATGATCAGGTCTTATGTCAGGGTGTTCTAGAAATATATATTGCTGGCTGTTAATCACTTTTATTTTAGGAATAAGCATTGAGATTTTTTTCAAAGTGACTATATACCAATTTTTAAGATATTTCAGTTTTTACTGTTAGGAGTAGAAGCTAAGGAAAGAAACAAGCATTTCTATTCTACAATTTTCTTTACTTCCCAAAAATGTATGTTATAACCTATTGGCCTGAATATAATAAGAATTTCAATACTGAGGTAGTTCTGTTGTTCAGTATTTTCTTCTAGCTCACTCCTCTGTGGTGAAAAGGGAAAAGGACTTCACTGGGAGGTTCAAATTAACAATTTATTTGGATTTCACTCACAGGTCCAATATGCCACTATTGTAGGTTCTATGGGTACAGTGGTGATTGCAATTTCAAAAGAATTTGCAGAATACACTATTACAACCTACAAGTGATCCTGAAAAGTAACAACACAAACCACAAGCATGCTAGATATTGATATCTTCAAAGAGTGCACCAATTACAGCCGTAACAGCATGCCATATACCATATGTTTCTTAATCACTTACCTTCTCCCTCAGGTAAAGTTGCTCAATCCCTGTGAAGTTACCCTATACAGCATCCTGGACAGGGAGGGGAATTTCCTACAGACCAGCTGTTATCATTGGAGGATTCCTCATTTTTCTCCCCAAACCTTATGGTTTATATTTCCTGATTCGGTGGGCAGCAGGATTATGCCTGAGTGGATTACCCTATCTGGAATATTTACCTCTGATGGTGCTGTGGCTTCTAAAGTTCTGTTGCTAATTTTGTGTTTTCTAGTACTCAAAGGCAGAGGAATAGTGATGGGATGGAACTGAGGGCATTTTTTTTGTTAAGGCTCCATTTGGTTTTAGTTCTTATTGTGACGCAATCTTGAGACAACCCCGAGCTGAGCTGTTTTTGCAGGTCTCCCCAGGTTATCTCTGCATAGACAAGGCAAGGTGGAGACGAAACTGAGTCGAATGTCAATTACCTGCATCTCACCTGTTGTACTCTGAAACTGGTTTGACTGGGTGCTCCCATACACCCTCCTTCCCTATGTTATCTAACCTGCAAGTTCACAGCATAGCTTCTTTTTTCTGAGGGTTGTACAAGCAATTGATTTCTCAGTTCACAGAATACGGGAAGTTGTTCCAACTCAAGTGGCAGTGGTTACTTGGAAATATGCGTTCAGATTTGCTCAAGATGAGAGAGGAGGATCTCATCCAAGATCTGTCTTTGGATCTCTATTGTCTTTAGTTATTTGTTTCTGTAAAATTTCTGATCATGTCAAATCAAGTACACTGTCTGAGTTGTCTCATAGTAATATTTACACACTTAATTTCAAATCTTAATAGGTGCATTGGTTTAAAAGTTTGAATTCTTACAAGAATTTTGCACACTGTAGTGAAGCCTGCAAAATTGTAAATATTGTTTTGTTTCTCTTTTGCATCTGTCCCCTTTAGAACACATCGCAGGAGCACTAGCATGTTGGATCTCACTTCTATACCATATACCACCAAGTTTTGGGAATCTGGGTCTGGAATACTGATTCATGCCAGTGTGGCAACCTCATTTAAATCACACTAGATTTAAGCTGCATCTCATATCAGAGCGTGACTCAAAAACATTTATAAATAGATACTAAAATGAGGCTAAACCATCCCCATCTAGCTAGTGTGTTAGAACATGGAAATAATATGAAAAGCAATAAAGCAGAACATTTATGTCATCAACTTCAATTTTATTCTGAAAGATTTCCAGATTTTACAGAGCATAAATTCATAGCTTCCATATAGAGGTTTTTTTGTGGGAGTTTTTTGTGTGTCTGTAATAAGTCCTTATAATGCAAAGGCTTATGGTCTGCCCTTAAGGTATGAATAGCAGGTGGAATAACTCGTGTCAAACCCATTTGCCCTTCCTTGCAATATGGAAAGCCATTGTTGAAGTTCAGAAAGGAATGAGGAAATTTGTAAGACATTTGACAGTCTTTACTAGCAGAATAGTTTATCAGAAGCCCAAGTCCCTTAACTCTAAGGCACATGTCTGTCAACTTCAGAAGGCGAAAGGTACATGGAGGAGAATCATATGCCTTCTTGGGAACCCTGAACATACAGTTTAACTAGGTATGCTATATTTCTGCTACTAACTCTAGTCAACTAAATGCAAGGGCTCTACCCATTCCTTCCTCCCTTCCTCTTCTCTGTTTCTTTTCTCACTCTCTCATTCTGTGAGATGAAGTACCTACAGGATAATAACTTGACTTTTTCCAAAACCTGGAAAAAAGGACAGCTCTGATGTAATTACAGATAGATACAGATACATATTGATGTAGATATAGATATATCTATATTAGATTATATAGATATAGACTAGATGGAGATATGAATTAGCGATAAAGAAAAATAGATAGACGGACATCACTAAGGAACTGTTGCACATTTCAATTAGCTATAAAGATTATCTATTTGATACATTTCTTAGTCATGGATAGTTAGAAATTTTGCAGTGTTCAGTGTACAGTGATCTCATTCATTTAACTGACATGAAATTCTGAGTAAATCAATGGGCAGCTTTTTCCCTAATCCACAGACTGCAAAGACAATTCCTCAGTTCATCTTCTGAACCCCCTCTTTGACTTTGGAATGAGGGGGACTGAAGAAAGTGCCAATTAAGATTCAGTCTGCTTTCTTTGAGCTACAAAATACAGCCTTTTCATTACAGAGAGCAGTGATAAGGTTTAAAAATACACTCCTGAACAGAAGTTGTGCTATCCCCCTGCTTATATCCCCAATTGTGCTATAATATAATGCACTTTAACAAAATTTGCAGAAATGTTCTACGAGTACATGTTGGAAAATTCAAACAGACTGGCTGTGCCATCTGCTACTTCTGATAAGAAACTCATCTGTCGGTTGAGCAGGTAGTGGAGAAAGTGACTAAAAAAAGAGAAGATAATGAAACACTGAAAACATGCTGTATCTCACAGTTACTTGTGGACACGCGTCACCTAATTGGGGGTCAAACCAATGTTATTAAATATTTTGAATGTATTTTGGATTCAATTTGAATTAATTATGAATGTGTGCAGAACATTACAAAGCAAACCTATTGATGTAATTTGGCCACTGAACTCAACTCCATCTCTGTTTCAGGGACAAGACTAACAAGAGTAAGTGTAATTGTGAAGGAAAACTTATCTCAACTATGTCACTCAGGACAATAACAAAATCCTCTGTCTGCTGGGGGAACACAATTAAAATAGCATAAGGGTTAGCTCCATAATTACAGTCTCTCCTGAGTAATGATAGCATGCAGTTGCAGTGTGCTAGGAGCAAACGTAAGAATGATTCTTTTTTTCCAGAACCATCGGGAAAGTCTTCCAGTTCTGGGATATTTTAGAACCTGATTTTTTTCCTTTCCATTCAAGGCTGATACAAAAGGCCAAGACACTGAAAGCTTAGCTCTTCCTCAATCCTGGTTTTCTGGTTGCAACCATTGTAGACATGGTTTCCATTCTGTATTACAAAATGCAAATTACAAAATGCATATTATAAAATGCAAGTACCTTAATAAGCCTTTAAAGTCCTTGCAGCCTTTGTTTCCTTTCATGTTGTCAGATGTGGTCCTTCCAGAAGCCAATGCTATTAATGAGACCTTTTGGTTGTTAGGACAGCAGCCCATCATCATCCATCGCTCTGTGGCAAAAGTAATTCAGTAGGGCTGCCTGCAGAGGGTCATACTGGAACGAGTCTTACAAGGTAGCTTAAATGTGCCCATTTTCATGGCACCTGAAGAGGGAATGTTCATGGTGAAGAGAGGAGATTGAAAGGAAGAATCTAAAGTAGATTATGAAGATGCTTAGGGTGGTAGTGTTTTGTTCACGATCCTAAAAGAGGATAGGGAGAGAGATGGCCTTACAGAGATCATGAGAGGCCGGAAAAGCATCTATCATTTGGAAAAAATGAAGAGTACAAAAGTGAGGAACCGTGATTAGCTTCAGGAGTGGATCCTTAAGGGGAAAGATGAACTGCAGAGGAACAACTCTCTGAGTGGGATAGAACTAACATTAATCTTTTGTTGAAGTGACTGGAAGAGAGGGAAAGCCCACATGTGAAGCAAGGTGCTCTTCAGTGGTGTAGGACTCTATTCAGGGTGAAAGGCAGAAGTCGTGGGAAAGGGTAGACTTGAGGGAGATCTGAATGAATGTTAGATACTCCCCTGCATGAGGTAAATAATGCCAAAGGGACTACTCTGAAATGGCAATTAGTAGAAATGTCACAAGGAACAACTCTGGGGTAGTGATACTCACCAAAAGGCTACAGTCAGTCAGAAAAACTTATTCTTGACAGCTCTCAATAAAGCCCTTCCATCTGGAAGTCCCCTCTCCCTCAGTGGAGTAAATCAAGCAGTAGCTCTCTCCAGGATGGATGAAAACTTCATGTAGATCATCTCCTCCCTTTTGCTTGACATATTCGACCATCAACTTCCACAAGACAATTTCTGGTGTTCATGTCTTCCAGCAACCTGACTGTGTCCAGTTTCTAGGTGTACCTAAGTTTCAAAGTTGTATCTGAACTTTTAATGTACTTTTATGAAGTTTACACTCCCTTTAAGACCTCATCCCCAGCCGTACACATGTAGATAGATTTTCAAATCTGGCATGATAATTCAAAAATAAGAGTGTTAAGACAGCAAGTATTATCACTGAAATTTAGTTTGAAACATTCAAAAATCCAAATGTTGGAGAGGTAAGCCACTCCTGCTTAAAACTAAATTACATTTTCTGCACAGCACTATAGTTTGAAATGTCAGCAGCTACAGTCTTATCTCCCTAAACTTTCAGTGTGTGTTAATAATCCAGGTACAAGGGTATTAAACAGTTTTCTATCTTAATATTTTGTCAGGAGAATGATAAATCGGTTTAGCAAAGTGATCTTAAAATACAAATAAATAATGGCAAATTTGCTGTAACAGCAAAGAAAGTTATAAAATATTTATTTTTCTTTTTCCATATCTTATTGAATCTTTCATGAATTTGATTAAGAGGAATTCTGATCTATTTATATGTGTTGAACCAGCTAGTCCACTTAAGAGAACTATAGTTTGGTTACTTACTACTCAAGAAACAGAGTTTTGCAGGGCGGGTGAGAACCAGTATGAGTTCAATCCAGTCAAAGTCACTGATGTGTTTTCTTGTCTATGCTATGCTCTATATTCAATGACTGGAATAATTCACACAAGAATGCTCCAGAACCACTGACTGACTTTGTACCAACAGAAAGTTCCTAACAGTATAAAAAATTATTGCAGTTCTCAGTGCATTAGTGAAGGATTTCTCACTGAACAAAAGCACTTTCATGAACCACCATCAATCTTCCACAAAGTCTGTTGAAAGCAAAACTTTAATAGATACATGGAACAAAAATACCTATTGAGTTTCTATAGAACTCTAATCCAGGTTAAGGCAAGGCGTGGTGGATAAAGAAGCAAACATTCAAAATTACAGTACATATATTATTAGTTGATGAAGATATTAATGGAAAAAGCAAGCTCCTGTCAAAATGAAATTTCTTGCACAAGTACTTCTGATGCCTTCTAAATCTGAAAGTCTACTTGCTGTCAGTACAGCAGACCACTTCCATCTTTTTTTTGTATGGACCACAAAAGATTCAAACATTTCCTTTCCTGGGTTATTGCAGCAAAATATGCTGATGTGTCAAAAAAAGCTTGACAGAAACTCTCTTTGACAGTAAAGCTTGGTAAAAGTGTAGTATTATATGGAACTACAATGAAAATAAATAATGTTAACTGTTCTTTGGAATAGCAGTTATGTATTTTAAGCAACCAGACAAGTTACACTTTTTATGAATGCTTTGTGTTACCACTATGTTCAGGCAAGCTAACGTTCTCTGTACTCACTCATGGAAAATCTCTCAACTACTTTTTTGGTCCTGATTATGCACCCACTCCAAAGAGAGCAGATGCTTTGCAGTTCTCAGTCTTCCTTTTCATGGTTCATCCCTTACCAAGTGGAAAAATAAAAGTAATATTTACCATGGTGGATATGACTGAGCCTGCCACGTTCTCCATTTTTTCCACAAATAGATTGTCCCTGAAATAGTATTGGTAATCAAACCAACCAGCAGATCTTTCAAATAACATTCTTTTGTAATATGATTTGTACCCATTATTATGTCAGGCTGTCCGCTGGCACAGGAACCTTTGACATATCAAATTTTCTTGGGTCTTATCTTTAAACTCTTGGTAAATATTTTGAGGAGTTAGACAAGCACTTCAGTAACTGTGTGTTCAGAATCTATGGACATGTCTGTAATAACCAAGACTGCCCTTGATTACCACCCTTGGAAATCAGCAGTGACCTTTCTTCTTAGCACTATCCTCCAATATAATGAATCAAGACTATAATCACCTGAAAGGAACACATTTAATTATCCTTACTACTTCTTTTTTTCTGTAAGCCTTCTTTACCTTGCAAGATCACATAAGCGACTTCAGAGAATTCTACAAACTCTAATCCCTATGTTGTACATACACAATCAATGAACAGTAAACTACAGTTTCCATAGCTGTAGTAAGTGGTCATTATGCATAGATTTATTAGAGCAGTTGTTTCTTGTTTAAACGTGTTTAATTATTCACAGGCATATGCAGAATATTTGTTTACATAGTTCCTTTGTGTATATGGGAAGCCCTCCTGGCAAACCCTTACATGCATACAAAATTTCCAATTTCGATTGACAGAGCTTCATTAAATAATTTATAATTACCTTCCTCGTTCCTTTTTGTTATGACTAGTCTGAAACAGACATGCACAAAGGCAATTCTAACTGTGCCCTGCATTAATGTGAATAAATATTCCAAGAGGCCAGGATTATACACCTTTCACATATTTTTTCCCCTGTGGAGTTTACTTAGCAAAATCATGAATCACACAATTTCTGATAATACAATAAGCAATTCCGAACATTTCCTTTTCGTAATCTAATGCCATTTTTTTTTTCTGTTACAATCTGAAAAGTATGGAACATAAAGAGAGGGCTGTAATGATAATAAAAGATATAAATAAACAGTACAAAACAAGAACTCTTTTTCTATTTGTTACTTTCAAAATGTGTTCCATTGGGCTGCATGGAGTTTTGCAAAATTAATGTGTTTATTCATAAAAAGACAGTTTTTACTGTACTGAAAATTACCTATAGTGATGTTTTGTTATATCTTGCATGAAAAAAATTTAGTGTTCTGTTTGGGTGAGAGAAGCTACAAATTTTAATTTGGGATTTATATAGCTGGATGCTTTTTATTATTTTTTTCTTAATTTCTTGCACTGATTAAAAAATTAATTACTCAGAAAAGAAGCCAATGAGATTTTGTAACTAATGCACTGGTTCTTGTGGGACATCATCTCTGTTTTAATGCCCAGAGGCTGAAAGAGCTCTGTTGTAACCACAGGCAAAACTCTGGTCCCACTGGTAAAATCACAATCCTACTAATTCCTAGAAACTAAATTCCAGGATTTGTACTCCCTACATTGCAAAAATTCACTCATATCAGCCTGCCAGGTAAGTAGTAGCTATACACTATACATAGTATATTAATTTTTATATTCTGTGTGTCTCTGTGTATACACTTCAGGAAGTCAATGTAACAGGAAATGAATTTAAATCAGGTATACACCGACAAAAATCACCTGAAGTATTAATGAAAATCAAAGGTACCAACAGCATCATTATAGTTGGTATACAGATTTTAGTTTATTCACGATGAAGTCTTCATGATTGCTGAAATAATATAATTGAACTGTGACAGGGAAAAAAAAAAAAAAAAGAGATTTAAACTAGACATAATTTGTCTTCCAATCAGCTTGTGAAATACATAAAATGAAATTATTCACACATTCTACTGTAGAAAACAATTTAGGTGCACAGTTGAAGATGACAGTTAAGAATCTGTGCTTTTGTACAGTCAATGGAGAGAGGTAGAATCCACTGAGAAGGTGATTCAGAGTTCAGAAGGTAAATGTGTAAAGTTCAAACACCCCACAAAGCATGCAAACAGCATACCTACACATTGGAGAGATGGCAGACACATTGTGGATGGATGTGAATCTGAAAGAAAGAACCTACATTTCGTAACAGTCCTAGAACACTGGTAAAAATACATAGGTTATGAATCCAGTGCTCTTGTGATAATAGTTGCACACTGGAATAAGCACTGAAAAATAAAACAAAAGTCAGATAAGGTCTGTTACAGTTCAGACAAAGACACACAATCTCAGCCCATCGCTTGTCTAGTGATCAATGTCATTTCACCTAAAATAAGCAAAGGTGAAAATGAAACATTGATATTGTGAACACTTCATAAAATCTGGAGCTGATTAGGCTGGCACAGTTTAAGGTAAGAGTACAGGTGGTAAATCATATCACTCTTGGGTCAAGTCAGAGAAAAGATACAATTAGAAAGACAAGCATACTGCAGCCAAGATTATTCAGAGAGCAGAAAATTAAATGCTTGTTAGCAAAGCCATGACAGGCATTAAGAATAATGTATTAAATAACTGCTGATTTGGATTAAAAGGGTTCTGTGCAAATCTATTGAGGTAACATGGAGGTTGTAGTTGTTTTCTTCTGTTTCTCTGTTTAGAAATTTGTGTATAATATTAGTGAATTCATTCACAGAGACCAGTCCTTGTAGCTTTTCCTAACAGTTAAGTTCATCCCTCCATATCCATACCGTGCTGCTGCTTCTTTCTCCACAACATTTCAGTGTGCTTTACTCTTTCTGTATATTCTATTCTACATAAGTCTTCATTGCTGTAGGATTTGGCTTCTTTCCAGTACTGCAGTATGTATTAATTAATATTCTTTAGCAGAGCACAAAAGAAATTTTAGTCAAGTGCAAATTATTGGGCTTGGTGCAAAAGTAACTGAATGAAACTTAATGCTCTCTGTTGTGTGAGAGACTTAATAACCTATAGGTCTATTTTGGCCTTAAACTCTGTGGTTATATCTGAAGTAGCAGACGCAAGGACTTGGTGATTCTCAAAGGCTGATGTAGGAGTATTTGACATGCACCAAGTCCTTCTTAGCCCCAGTTCATATCCATGATTTTCTGTCATAAGAAATGAGCAGTGTCACAGGACTTTAACAATATTCCTAATCTAAATAATTACGGAAATAGGACTCTGCGTGATAGTTTAGCACCTAGTGCCGTATTAAATTTGTGAAACAGACTAATTAGCTGTGTCTCAAAAAGTTGTTGAGAAACCTCATCCTTCCAAGAGGAGGCCTGACCATGCTTAAAAATAAGAACTATAACTATTTACTCCAGATATTATTTTTTTTTTCAAATCTCTCAATCCCTGATAATTAATAACTTACTTAGGAGTGAAATCAATAGGTGTGAAATTGTTCATTTTTATAGGTCCATCTTGGGTCAGGAGAGAATGGGTGAGTTTGCTTTTTGGAGCCTTACTGCTGCCAGCACAAGCTCCAGCAGTTACTATCAGTTAAGCTTTCCAGAGACTGATATGTTTTGTACTGATTTCTTATTTATACTGCAATCTTGTAGGATTTGTACTGCATTGCATCTTGCAGGCATGCCACTTTTTCCTATTGTTCTTATCATTTTTCCTTTGTTTTGTTTTCTGACTCGCCGTGGTTTGCAACAAAATGTCTTTCATCACACTTCTGTATTTGCAAGTCAAGTCAAATAGAGTACTTGGCTTTAACTAGAGGCCGTAACACAATCTAGCAAAATGGCAAATAGCATCAGTAGTATTATCCTGATAAATTATGCTCAGTTTGAAATATCTTTTTGTGATATCTGAATGCACACTTCCCTGCAGTGAATTTGGAATAAAGACTGTTTTCACAAATGAAGTGAAAAGATGATTTGCCACTAACTGTAGAACTACTAGCCAGATGTTTCTATTTAGAATTAAAGTTGGGTTTGTGTACCACTCTCAATATAGTATGATGCAAATAGGTTGTTTAATTCAGCTGGGCCTGTTTGAAAATACCAGTCTGTATATTTAGCTTCCCAACTCTTCTGAAAGACATACACTGAGCTTTAACGGCCCTTCCAATGTAAAGCAACTGTTTACCGTGTCAAACAAAAGCCCTTGTTAGTGTGAGGTAATGTGTCAGTTACTAATAAGATTCTTCTATGCTAGCAAACTGATAAATATTCATAAATAATCTTGAACTAGACAATGCACAGATTCTCCAAAGAATGTGCTATAGTCTCAATTCAGAGAGTGCTGTAGTAATTAACAGATAAAAGAGGAGGTTCATTAAATGAATATGCAGTGTCATGAAATCAGAGCTATGGATTGATCACTGCTAACTTAAGGATTCTTCCTTAGCTAGGATATTTTGACACCCCGTTTATCACTTGTCCTATTTTTAGATTTTTAATTAGCAGATCACCAGCCCTTATCTCATTAACTTAGCTTCTGCAAAAACATTATTTCTAAAGATAATAGCTAGGTTAGAATAATCACCACTCCCATTTTCTTGAGCTGCAAGGAAGGACAGGACTTCAGCTCCTATGACATTAAACTATATTTCATACCAGGCAAATCTGACCTTGACTCAACAGTATGGGTCTTATTTTCTGAACAGTTTCTCTTCATTTCTTTTTCTAAATGCATTAACCTCAAAGCACGTACCTTTTCAATGAGAACTGAAACATTTTCCTAATTTATCTTAAATGCTTATTTCTAGCCCTCTGTTTGCAAAACTGTTTAGAGGTATAATTCAGGAGAAATTTGTACCTTGATATGTGTTTAACACAGCTTGCTGTATATTTGTATAGATAGGTTTTTAAGTGATTGGCCTTTATCGTCTTTTTTATGAGAGAAAACAACATTTCCAGAAGTTAAAATGAACCAAGTAAAGACATATTTACACTGACATTTGTTAGGTATGAAGACTTAAGAAACTGATAAGAAGCAGACAATTGAAAAATCAATGAAGTATGCCTTGAGCAGATGTTTCCTTCAATTTGATGTGCCTATTTTATTGCTTATACTATTTGAAGGTATGTTCACCACTAGTGATGGATAGCAGTATATATCATGCCATATTGTTTCAAGACTACATAATTATTTCCGTAATATGCATGCTATATTTTCAACATATAACTTAAGGCGTAAGGTTTTCCTGTAGCAAGATCCACAATTAAATCATCTTAATATTGTCTTTTTGCTCTAATATATGTAGCAACAATGAAAACATTTGGCTAGCCTCAGTTAAATGGCAAATGAATTAAGTAGCTGAACAATATTCACACCCCTGGCTGTTGTATCCAATTAAAATTCCTATCAAATGAAAGAATTGATTGGTCTCTTCAAGCAGAGAGGTTTGCATCATGCAAGCAGTCTAAATAATTTACATTAGAGCTTTCAACACATTTCAAATGCTGTCATCTCTGCCTTGTGAAATAGTTTATGGCATCCTAGGACTTGCTTTCATTACATGCACTGATTTTGCAATCAATGGTATGCCAGAAGTTCAGAATACAATCTAAGAAGGTCATAATTCTGCCCCTGAAAATAGTCTGGGGAAAGGTCACCTAATTATTTTGAGGTTTATGAAGTTTATGGCTACGCTCTGATATGTAGCCATGTGAATGCAATGTCATTAAGCACTAATGCTAGCTTTGTAGTGAAAACAATCCATTTTCAAACTTAATATCTAATTTTCTCATTTGCAACTTCTTTGATTGAAAAAAAATTAAGAGCACAGGACTTTGTCAAGATGAGTACACAAACTCCGAAGATTATCATAAAAAAATTAAATTAATGCAATGGATGAAGGATGAAAACATGAATTTGTGGAAAAAAATGTAATTCACTATTGTTCTACTGGAGTGTTTTAATTTAGGCAATCAAACACATGTTTGGAAAGACTCATTCAGTCTCTTTTGCAGTGGATGGTACAAAACCAGAGGATGTGGTATGCCACTGCATAAAGTTTGCAGTAAACAGAAAAGATCTTATTAAATTCTGAGAACATTTTTCAAGAACAACAGAAACACTGGTATCTTCATGAAGAGTTAAGGAGCCTAGTTCCCCTGGCCCCAGAAATTACAGCAGCTCTTAATGTCTCTGGAGTATTTAGATAGAACCTAAAATGAGCAGAGAGGCTTTCACTAAGTGTAATTTTTTTACACTCTTTGTTCACCTAGACCATCTCAGTCTGATGTGACGATGAGAAATTAGTGTCTTTGTAAGAGAGTAACTTTACATAAGTCTTTAAATTTTCAGACTCTAAAAAGATAATACTGCCATTCAGACAACAAAAAAATTCAAAACTTATCAGTTTTTTACCTGATTTTCATTTATGCATGTCATCTGCTTCTGAACTCTCTTTGGATTCAAAAATATAGGGCAGGGTGTTGCCAAAATTTAAGGATACTTGCAATTCAGGGCACAGCAGCTATTCAGTAGTCAAGTCAGGGTATTCCAAAAACACATTGCCTTTAAAATGTTGCCAATACATACTAGATGAATTTCCAGCCAACCATGAAGAATTTACCCAAAAAGTGACAATTCAGATGAATCTTCTGAGAAAATGTCCAAGTTTCTTGGTCCTTGCACTGTCTTCTTCTGGTGTAAATAACCATTTCTTTTTATTTTCTTTTTGCAGTAAACCAGCTGCTTCTTTTGTTCCCTGCCCTGGGACATAGCTTGTGGGTAGCAGAGGATGGGGAAACAACTTGTTCCAGTCTGAAGGGAATGAGATAAACTGAGCTGATTGTCATAGGTATGTGGTTTAGTGTCCTTGTGTTTTAGAAAGTGTGAGTACTGCTCTATCGACTACTCCTGAGGATGTTGTTGTGACTTCTCCATCACTCCTAATCTGTATCCCAAGTGGGTGAGGGCATTGTGACTTCTCCCTGAGGTAGAGACCTGCATGCTGGAAGAAAAGCAGGCACAGGTGGACTACCAGAAGGAGGCCAGAGAGCCTCTGGTCCCCACAACAACATCAGCTAACTTGGCACATGCTTTCACATATGCTGTGGCAGCACATTTGTGCAGTGGCCCTAACGGGCAATGTTATAACAAATGCATTTCAATGCCAATACACACAAACAAAGGTGAGCTTGAAATAAACCATTCCCACATCTTACAATATCTGTAGCAACACAGCAATCATAGCAACATCTATATAGCAATCTGTATAGCAAATTCTAACACCGACAGTATAGCACCTAACAACTATGGTAACACGGCAAAGGGACCTCAGATTAACAACAGATCTCAAAATGTCAGTGCCATTCAGTAGTTACTCAGAAAAGCTAGGATTCTACATTACAGGAAACATAAGTGACTGAATATATAAATAACATTACATTGTCTTTCTATAAATTGGTGGGTGCTGTATTCTTATCCTGACTACAGTACTGGTCACCTTGTCTCCAAAAGTGCATCATGGAGGCAGAGACAGCACACAGAGGAGCGATGAATCATCAAGGACATCTCAGAGATTAAAAGAGATTGAGAAGATTAGGGCTGTTTACTTTGGAAATAAGAAGAGAACATGATCAAAGTATCTGAAGTACTTCAAGAGGTGTCTAAAAGACAAAGCGGTGTGACTGGATGTTACTCTTTTCTATGTCTCAGAGCAGAAGACAAGAGTCTGGTCAATTAAATTACAATCAGCGGGAATTAAAATTGATTCTTATGGACCCAAAGTCACTAAAAAGCCCTTGTGGCTCTGTCCAGCTTCTGAGGTGACTCCCCACCACCTTTTCTATGGCCCAGGACCCTATTTCAGCTGAGCCCAACATGCAGAGGCAGAAGACAACCCTGGTGGCTGCCTGCATGTCCTTTGTGACGACAAGACCTTGGACTCCTGATGATCCACTGTACCTTGTCCATGGTTTTTAGGGTAGACCTATCCCTCTAGTCAGGGAGCACCGCCATCCCAATGAGTTTGGGCCTTGTCACCACCGTGGTTTACATTGTCCTACCCCAGAAGTTGCCTACAGATGCATAGGCTGCCCAGCACTTTTTACAACACGATTTCTGATGTCATGGCCCTCCTGAGAGTGTCATGACTGAGCAGGGGGTTCATTTCACAGCCAGATACTGGATGGAACTTGTGGGCCTCTCCCATGGACCAGCTTGCCTCTCCTGCTCCTGGTCTGCACAGTGGCTCCCACACTTGGCTCCCAGCTCCCCTTCTCACACCCATCAGTCTTGCTCTTTGCTGCTCTCTGGCAATGCATAAAAAGAAATATCTGGTGCCAAAATGTATAATCAATTTGCAGAATTTGCTGCCAAATGGAAATATTGACATGAAGAATTTAGCGGGTCTCAGAAGAAGGAAAGGCATTAATCTGTGTATCTGCAATTAATTAATTTAACAAAACATTAATTTTTATAGAAGAAGCTTTAGACCTTCAGGCTTCAACTAGCTCCCATCAGAGGCACATGGGAAGATGGGATTTCTTGAAGGGAGGAGGTTGTCTCACAAATTGCTGTAGAAGAATTTTATCCTCTGAAGTTTCCAGTACTGACAACTACCTGATGAAAGTTACCGGCTAGTAGATGCGTCAAGTCTTGCGTTCAGAACTACAGAACCAGAAAGTGGATAAAAACTATAAAGTAATTCACCTCCGAGTGGTCTATTGTGCCCATATGCTTCGTATTTTCACTAATGACATACTTGCAATGCACTGTAGTTTTGGAAGGATATAGATTTCTGCAGGGAATTCCTTTTGTATTTTTCATTTGGGGACTAGCATTCTCCAGTTCAAATGCTGGGGTCATGTGCCTGCAAATCTATCATGTCATGGCAATGGGAACTGAAGCTGAAGAAGGTCTAAAGCCCCTTGCAGCTGCTTCCTCTCTCCACCACTCTTTACTTCAACTACCCTATTACTCTTGGCCCAGAAATGATCACATGTTTTTAAATCTCTTGTTACACTACCAAATGCAGGTCTGCATGACTAGGAGCCTAAAGATGATGGAAATCCTTCAGCAAAACCCAAGATTTTATTGAAAAACCTGGCTTAGTCTTTGGAAATCACACAAGACCCCATGCCTCACTTGGTGTGTCAAATTTGAATGGCTGTGTTTGACTCTAGATGTCCAAGCTTCTTTGCCTAGAATAAACTCAGACACCCCTGCACTGTACTGTTTATCTAGATGAACTCTAGAGGTTGTTCAAGCATTTTGTAACTCCATCATAAATGGAACAATAATAGTTTAAAAATCAAATCCTTTTGAGATCAATGACTTTTCTACCTCGTCTTTGCAGAAGAAAGTGTAGGTGTCATTTTCACTCCATCACTGTCTAAGGCACTTCTCTCATGGGACTTCCCTGTTCTTAAAAAGCAGGTCTAGAGGATAGTGTTTCCCAACAGCACAAAGTTGTCAAAGCTAGCAAAAGCTTGTGTGTCCTCTATTAAAATGCATTGCTTCTGCCCTGAAGGACCTGATGACTTCTGCAGGACCTTCATAAAGTGTTGGAGTACTTTATATTTGCACTTTTAGTTTTCAGTCAATTGATATGGTGTGGTTAGATAAGATTGTCAATTTTTGTTTGTCACCTTTGGCTTTCTTTTGTATAAATAACTCCAGTGGTTAAAGTCAAATTTATGGTATGAGTTATTCCAATTGCGAATTGCATTGCTTTCCTTCCTATAAAGATGGACTAATTATTAAATCAAAAGGAAGCACATCATTATTGCTACATACCTCGAATTTTTGGATTGGTTTGGATTTTTGGTCCTATTAATGGGCTGACACAAAGATAACTGGTTATCTTGTCAGATCTTAGTCAAGATTCATTTGTATGGTTTCTTTGGGTACACTTCTATTTACTTGATATAAAATATGAAAATAACAGGATGAAGATCTCCATGGGTTTATGTGTAATATATGTTACATATAAACAAGGTCTATCAGAGTAGATAAACATATGGTACATGGCTTACAAGAGCAATATGAGCATCTCTGAAAGAAGAAGAGACAAAAAATGGTACAATGGGGAGAAGGAACGTGACCTATCTGCACTTCTGCTTGCATTAATTACTACTAGAGTTCTGAGGGGAAATAAGAATCACGGTGATACTCTTTGGGTGGTCTAAGAAACATGTGGCTTCATTAACTTTGCATGCTTACCCAGGAAGAGGATGTCTGTGTTGAACCTACACTAAAATGTGGAAAATAAAGGAAAAGAAAGCATTTTCTTAAGGAGGAATTGTGTCACTAATATAGCTTATATGATATTCAGTATTTCCCAGCTCCAAATCATAAAGTATACGTTATGGGAGCTCAACTTTATTTTTGCTCATATGCATAGAAAAATTCTACATTATTAATCAGTAAAATCCACAGAACTGTCTATAAAATGACAGTGAGAAAAAGTTCTGAAAATCAGGCTCAAATCTTGACAATTTTGCTGCAGCATTTTACTTGAAGTAATTCTCTTGCATTGAAATTTTCACTGAAAGTAATGACAATAAATGCAAGAATCAAACTGGAGCTCTAAAAGAATAAATAAAAATAATCACTTAACACTTTTCATCAAAAGGTCAGTGCAATCAAGACTGGAATATTTTTTCTTTTTTTCTTTTTTTCTTTTTTTTTTTACATGACCATGATGAAAAGAGAAATCCTTTCAGCTTCAGTAGTAAATACATGCAAGAAGATAGTCGTATTTTACAAAAAGATGGCAAACTGGAGCAGGACCTGGTGATCCTGGATGACTGAATCTTGATGAATCTTTCCATAAAGATGTTTGAAAGGACTCTGATAGGGAATATACAGATCATGGTTTAGATAACACCAGATCTGGACTGGATCAATTTGCATTGAATATCCTCCTTAGCTTGATTCATTCTCTTATTTTCAGAATGCCATATTAACAAGGATGAAAGCATAACAAGAATATCTAATATTCTGTAGTAGAAAGATTTCACCAATACAATGGAACATGTGAGATTAAGGACATTACTTAGACAAGGTATACAGGGTCTTCTATAAGGTGATTTTTATATGTGTTCCAATATTAGAGAACTTGAATTTTGAGTGAAAAGAAACCCTTTCATAAATAATTATCTACTGATTGAAAGCGTCTCCTTGTTTGCATTCATTTTTATCTGAGTACAAGGCACACAGGAGAAAAAAGAAAAAAAAAAAAAAAAGGAAGAAGGAAAAAAAAAAAAAAAAAAAAAAAAAAAAAAAAAAAAAGAAAAAAGAAAAAAAAAAAAAGAAAAAAAAAGAAAAAAAAAAAGAAGAAAAGATAGAAAGGAGAAAAACATGATAGAGATGGGGGTGGACACGTCAGGAAAATTTCTGCATGATTGCTCTGATTCTATGCAATTGTTTTTCAGTTGCTCTCAAATAGCCTATCTGCAAGCTGCTTCAGAGAACAGGAATGCTTTTCCCCTAGTCATGTTTGCTTTCTTATGCTGGTTGTACTGCCAAAATTTTACATATGTGGGAAGTGGCTAAGAATGAGTGTGATAAAGTATATTATCAAGGCAAGAAAAATCACAGTAAACTTCCAAGAATAGTATGATCTTTAGGGATTGTTCTAGACTGTCTGTAGAAATCAGGAAGACATAGTTGAAGTACACGATTTTTTAATTTGAATCATTTCTTTGGAATATTTGGATTGTCTCAATTTCAAATGAAGACCGCAGATAGTTATTTAAGACTTAATTTTAAAAAAGCAATATATTACAGAACAAATGCTCATTCTCTAATTACCTTCTTACACTGTATAACTATAAAATGAACTCAGTATGAATCTGCAACTTCTTAGGTGAAAAAAATGAGACTGTAGCTCTTACGTTTAGTAGCACGTCACTTCATAACCTTATTAAAGAAAAAAATTTCCTGCAGTTTTAAAATTTAGTTAGTGGAAGTCAGTTTCTTTTAGACATAACCTCCCTAAAAATCTTACTTGATAAGGAATTAAGTTTTTAGACTTGTTACCTAAAGGAAGTGCGGCATTTGAAGTTAATGATTTAATCTTTGAAATATTAGAATTACATATATTAAATTGTTTAAGAGTAGCAATTATAAATTGGGTATTATAAATAACAACATATGGCACCGCTGTGAGTACAAGGCTGAATTAATTCCTGAGGCTCCGATGCCATTCATAAACCTCTCACACTTTATGACTGCAGCTGAGTTCTTGAGTGAAATACAGCCTTGTGTTAACTCCAGGGTTAGCTATTATGCTCCATGTTATTCAAATGTATTCTAGAGTTATCTTCATGCTTTGCCTCTGAATTGTTTTCCTGCAATCATTAACACAAGCTTGTAACTTTTTCCCTTAATAGAAGAGTCCTCAAATTTTTCACAGGAGAGAACGCACCTAAGCAGAAACGTTGCTTTCTTGGTGCCACAAATTGCATATTCCCCCAGTTCACAGCCTTTCAACACTCATGGCTAGAGTAAAGGGAGTGATTTTATAGATTTAGAGACGTTTAATTCAGTTTTTCAGTGGTATAAGAGAAACCAATTCTGGGTGGCCAGCTGGCTTTCCACAGATCCACATTGATTCATGAAATCTAAATAATGCTATTCTACCACAATGACCTTCTTGAAATGGATCTAAATACAAAGCTTCTAGAAAGAAGACTCATCAGCCTAGCAGAGACAGCACAAAAACTTCCTCATACGGAGATCTCCAAGAGACACTCAAGAATTCATACTGAACTGACAGAGTTGTAATACAAATCAGAGAATTAAATGAGTAGTAGGAAAAGAGAAGATATTGCAATGTGATATATTGGGGCGCTGTCTGTCAAGGTGGCAGGAACTGGAATACTATGAAACTTTTTGAGTGTCTTCTGATAACTGTGTTAAGGATGAACAGGGTATTGCTAAGGTAATATCTGTTCTGCTTCATATTTCTTTCAGAAACTTTATAGGACCCCTACTGTAAACTCAGCAGAAGGAATCTAAAATTTTTCTACTAAATTGAAGGGTCTTGGGTCAGGAAAAAAATAATAGAGTGCAAACTGACCACAGCAGCAACAAGCAGTCAATTTCTATCCTGCAAAAATGTATTTGCATTTTACAGAGCACCAAAGGGTTGTTGAAAGCAATAAAATATAAAAGCAAGAGTAATGTCACTGTCCTAAATAACTTAAAAACAGGATGAGAAATGAAGAGTGAAAAGCATTTTTGACTGACTTCTGAAAGATAATTTAGAAACGTGTGTTTCACTGAAAAATTTCAGTTGGACATGTGTGAATATTTTGACAAATGCCACCTCTTACTGTCATTTCCCACTTTCGTAACTCCAGTTTGAGTATTCACTCATTATTTTAGCTTCTATTTGGCATCTTAAACATTTCTGGGAGAATTTCCAGAAATTAAATCCAACTGATATTAAACAGTCCACATCTAGACTAATTCCTCAGCCTCCAAAATTTGAGGTCTGAGGCAGACAGCCTGTGGGAAAGGATAAATCCCTTAAATGCTTTATCTTCCAAACTATATTTGAAAAATTATCTGGGAGACTGCCAGTATAAACCAACTAATCTCTATTATGGTATCAACACACTATGTCCAAACAAAGAAAATATTTACAGGTTTGGGGTGGGAAGGGATTTGCTGGATGTTTGTTGTCTGCACCTGCAGAGGCACTTAACCTCCTTTGCCTCTACATTCCTTACAGTAGCACTTTGTGTCTTTCCACTGTAAGAGAACTGTCCCAACACACACTCTCTCTTAGCATTTCAGGTTTTAGTCCTTCCGGTCCTTCCAGCATCCCACACAGAGCTTTTGATGTACTTCCCAAACATATGCTCTAACTTATCAAAAAGAACCCCAAAACTGTAGGATCTTCTCTGAATTTTCCTACTTCTGCCCACGCTGGTTACCATCCATGAAGGTGAAATTAAATAGGAGAGGCATCTCTGTGGCTGTAAAATTCTTTGCAAACCCTATTATCTACATGAGAATCTAATTCTTTTCAATACGTATTCTCTACATAATCCTACTACCCTCTTTAATCCTTAGTAGCATCTATTAGATTTGCAACACCTCTGAATCATATTGTCCCAGTATGCTACCTCCAGTGCGTAACTATGGTCTAGCCTATCTACAGATAAGGGCTCCTGTCTACCTTGGTCTTTCTCATTTAATACAGTTTCTGCTGCAGTCCACAGGTGTTTTCCTTGCTCACCCATCCCAGATTCTGGGATGCTTTATTACTGTATCTGGATTTCAACATCCAGTTTCATTGATCCAGTCAGACATTGCTTCATCCCATGATCTGCCCATTAAATAACTGCTTTTTACAAAGAGGATAACAATTAAAACTGTACACTTAGAAATCTGAGAAGCTGTGTTGCTAGAGATCTCACAATGTAAGGGATTTTCTTCTGTACCCCAGCAAAACTTGACAGAGCAGTCACCCTTAGAAACAAAATACAGTAGATGTAATTAATGATTACACCGTTCAGAATAATAGCCTGTATTAAGGAAATGTGATCATAACCTAAAATCCAAAAATTTGTTTTTCTATGTGCCTAACAAATCGTCATTTACCACAACTCAAAAGGAGAGAGTCTGTGCTTATTAATCTGCACCTATGCAATATGTCCTGATAAATAGGAGATATATCCTGTTAAGAAAGATAAAAAAACTTCTCAAACATGCCAGGATTAAAGGAGGCATACATTTCTCAGATCCCTGACTATAATGCTATGATATTTGAAGAGTACGATGCAATACTAGTGGTCTACAAGTATTCTACAAGCTTCAGTGGTACTATTAAGGTGATGAAGACTTCTTAAAAAGACTTTTGACTAAACTAACAGATTTTCCAAGAGCAAAGGTCAGAAACTTTACGGAATTACTTTTCTCCTTTGCTAACTTGCAGTGAATGGTAAAATTGCTTCCTGTGTAGTGTCCTATTTCTACTGCTGGATGTGAATTGCTGCCCTAAATAATGAACTAAAAATATGAGTTCATTTCTGTACTGTATTATGAACGTGTTATTGTCACAGCATGTAATTACAATCATTCACAGTGTGAACATGAGGTCTGAATAGTAAATTGTCCGTAAAACAGTCTTCTCCTGTGAATTTATGAATTTCCAAGCTTACCTCTCATAGTGATTAATACTGTATCATCATTTAACTCTCAGGTCATTCAACAGAACAGCCACCTTACCGCAGAAGTCACGGAAGTGAAAAAACACTGCACAAAGAAAGTAAGATCTTATGACAATATAATAAATGGATGTTATACCTTTATAAAATGAAGATGCAGACAATAAATATAAGAAATCATCAAAGAATCTTCCATTATTACTGCTAAGAGGAAAATTTAAAAATGGGATTGTCAGGGTAAGAAAAAAAATGTCTTTATGATGTCATTTGGTCCCATTTGTACTGCGAGGAACTGTTTTCCATAGACAGGGAGGAAACATCTACAGAGCAAGAAAAGAACAAATACTTCATTAGTGAGGCATTTTTGGAAAAGTGTTTGGAAGATTTGTATTTCACAGCACTGAGCATTCAAGTTTTAAAGACAAATCTATTCTTATTAATCTGTAATGACAATGTCTACCTCATAGTGAAAGATTTCTTCAGTGAACTTTGAAGTAGGAAATTTTCTATATTTTTTTCCTTGAGCTACTTCTCCGCAGTAGCGATTCTGTATGAAAGACATTTAGTGGAGTGGCTGAGCTGAACTCTAAACTACCCTTGATGTTTAAAAGAACATGAAATTGGGTATTCCTACTCCTTATCCAATTTCCAGTGTCGCATTATTTTTCTGATAATATGTTATTTTCACCTTCTTAATCCCTCTTGCAAAATACAACTTCTTTCTTCAGTAACCTATACAGAATCAAACATGATCACACAGAATCAGAAGTCATTTTGTACGAAAGCATTTCCTAGATTATTTTTTTTTAAATAGTTCCGCTGCAATAGAAATTTTTCAGCTGCCATCTTTCCAAAATTCAAAAAATTACCCCCCAGAAGTCAACAACTGCATGGTTTCTTTAATTTTCAATTTTTTATTATTTCAATGTAGATTTTTTAAATAAACTTCCATAAAGGAATGCAAGAGACACATTCATCTGTTTTCAAATTTTACTATCCGTATTATTAGTTTTAACCAGAGATTTGCTACTGTCTGTTTGTTTGCCTGTAGATTTAACAGGAACAGCCTTATAGAATGCTCAGACAACTAAACACAACATAAATGACCTTTTAAAAATTACTCTTGTGATACGTCTGTATGACTGAGCCTTAGCCCTTGTTTGTTCTGAAATAATTAAGAAGATTGTTTGAAGTAATACAATGATATAGGACCAAAAATCTGATTTAATATGTTATAGTTGATGTGATTCATAATGTAAATGTTACATAAATGCAGCCAGTCTTATAAATTCTTCTGTAATTTTTCCAATCAACAAGCAAAGAAAGAATATGTAAATCTTTTAAGCATATGTTCCTCTTCTATTTATGCCAGCATGAAGGGAACTAACAACGCTACTGCTGAAAATCCAAAATAAAATAAAAAAAGTAATAGGACACACAAAGCCCCACACTTAGAACCTCACTCTCGGTGATTTCAGTGGGAGTTAGACATTTGTGAGTTTAGCTTTGTATTATACAGGCAGAAGTGCATTGAACTGGAAACAAATTTACTCCATTGGGATCCCTGCTTTAGACTTTCTCTCTCATTCTAGGAAAAAATAATAAGAAAAAACTTGCTCAATACATGAATTTTGAAGCAGATTTTCTTTCTATGAGCCAAGGATTTTAGATGCTTAATTGCTATGAAAATCGTAATACATCCAACTCATACTCTCTTAACTTCTTGTAAGAGCTACTGGAATAGGTGAGATTATGGTATTTTAGTAATTTTATTTCTGTTCTTCTCCAAAAGTTTGAAATTAAAATGATCAGGAAACATTTTCGCTTAATTGTTTCAAGGTTCAGACACCTTTGTTTTAAATTAATTTAAAGATGAGACTTGAGTTGCTTCTCTCTTTTCCTAATGCCAGAGTATTTTTAAATCCTCCAAAACTTTCTTATGTTTATGCATGTTGTGTTATGTTTAGCTTTGTCTAGCCTGCTTCTATACTGAAAAAAAAATAATCTCCTAATTCATAACTCAAAGAGCACAAAGCCAGCAAACAGTAAAGTAACTTTAAGTGCACTTTCTTGCTACTTCTTCTCAGCAATAGGTTGTAAATATGGAAGTATCACCTCAATTTGCATTAACATCAGTTTTACACTAGTTTTCTGTTAGGTAGGTACAGAGGTTCAGAGAGTAACGTATGCTGCCACCTCCTTCTGGAATACCAGAACTACATTAAACTGCATCAGCTGGTAGGTTAGCTTAGGATAGATAACATGATGTGAGAGTCCATTTATTTATAAAACATTATAAAAGAAAGAGTAGAGTGATAAACCAGCCCTGATTTGTTCTCTTCCTTTAATGAACTTCCAGATCAAAAGCAAAGTCAACGTACTTCAAGTTCATAAGCTATATAGACATTAAGTGACAGATTCTACTGCAAGTTGCTATTCACTTTGAGCAGTTACTTTTATCTTAGAGAATGCTACTGATGTTGGAATAGTATTTGAGATACTTAGGGATAACAGAATCCTGTATTAATGCAACACTGTTCCAGATTCAATTTGATCACTTCTGTTAGTCATTGTGGATGTAATATTTATGTATCTTGTGTAAGATAGTAAGCAACTATAAGGCATGAAAATCTGATATCAGTCATACCATATCTGCAGAACAATCTGTAAAGTTTGCGACAGAACAACTTGTTTCCCGAAGGGCCTGACCAAGTCCAGCAAGCCTTATTCAGAAACAACCTCCTTTTGATTCTAAAGTGGGGAAGGCTGAGGGCTGCAAGTCCCTGAGCAGGTCTGGCAGAAACAGCATCATCAGAGAGGAAGGAGAATGAAAAAGGCCAGACTCTCTGGGTAGCTGAGAACCAGGAAGATCTACCTCAAAGCAGTCTCTAGAGAAAAGGGCTATAGGCAACAAATGACACCTTTGTTATCAATTCTGCATCTGTAAAATTCCCAACACCTCGTTATTGTCTTTGTTTATTTAAAAATTACTGCTGTAGAAAAGGAAACTGGATGTGAAGAAGGAGAAAAAAAACAACATAGAGAATGAAGATAAATCTTTAATAATCCCATTTAACTACTTAGTTGTTGGGGCTTCTATAATTACATTTGGTGCCTGTAAAGGAAGGAAATTAGCTTAGTCTTCTGAGGAGAGAATTAAGAAGTGGTGTTCAATAGCTACTTAGATCTTCTTAAGCAATAATCAATATAGATTTGCAGCTTATGGAACTGTAACTTGTCTAAAATGTCTTTATATCTAACAGAATTCTTTCAAGTCCTGCTGCCTGAGCATGGACACCTTCATGTAACAATAAAGTATGGGAAGGAATGATTAGCATATAAAGCAGTCAAATAAAAAAGTTGGTTCATCTCCTTTTCCACAGAGATCTTGACATCAAGTATGGTCACACTTCATTTTATTGTTTGCATAGTGTTTGCTGCATTGACACATGAGAAATTTAAAGTTATACAAGGTACGGCAATGGAACTTCTAAAAGCTTCTTTATTTCATTTGGGAAATGAGCACACAATCTTTGACGAAGACCTTTAGAGATCTTTGAGACTATGTAGAAGTATATATCATGGCATTTTAAAATCAACTTTTAAGAATGCCATTGGGAAAAGCTATTTGAAGATGTGGACTGCATTGTTTGAGGTCCGTGTTTTAAAAACTTTGTTTCAATTGCTGCATGTTGTTGGTATAAAGAATAATAACATGGGCAAAATAAAATTGTGGCAGTATCATTTTCTCAGTGTTTGTGCAGTTTTCACATTCAAGTGGTACATCTGCAAAGAACTGTCAAAATAAACATAAGGTGACGTAGCAGAGAACTATGAACTACTATTCCACCTCCTCCCACAAAAAGAGGCAGACAGACAGGCACAGAAAGACAGGCCAAGAAAGAATAAATTACATTAAATAATTTATAGAGGCAGAATATGGGGGGGGGGAAACAAACAAACAAACAACAAAAAAAAAAACCCCGACTGTTCAGATTTTAATCTGAAGAGATGAAAAAGCAAAGTTAAAGACAATTTCTATCATATTACTTCTTTGTAGTCAGACTACATTTTTGTGCGTATTATATTAAAGTCAGAAAACCGCTAAAAACCATCTCATGAGAACCCAACACATCAGTTTTGTTCATTTTAATGGAATTTGGTTTTTTAGTGCTCAGCAATTTGCTTTTTGTGTTTAACAAAACCATGGATTAAATGAGCAATCAGGGCACACAAAATGTACTCCAATTTAAAGAATATAAATAAGAGGAATTGTAGTAATTTAGAAATGGTTTTAATAAAGTTTTTATTATTATTATGCAAATACTTAATTAGAAACATCAATTCAAATTGGTTTGTAAACAAGCTAAAGATGGTGAAAAAACTAATTATAATAACATAACATCTGCAAAAATAATCTGAAAAATTAGCATTCTGAAATCTACTCTGAAATAGTACTCCAAAATCAGAAATAGTAACAGAAGCGTTGAGATTAAACTGGACAATAAACCAGTATGGTAACATAGCGCCTATTTTGCAATTCATTTTACAACTACAATTGTTCTCCAAAATGCCACTTGGAAACTTTTCACATTTTCTTGTTTGCTGGAGGGGTTTGGTGTGGGGTTTTGTTTTTTGCTATTAATGGGGGGGTGGGGGGGGGGTAACTATAATCAGGAGGGAGCAATTTTAGCAACTTATTTAAAAACTTCTGTCTAGATAGTTTGTCTGGACAAGGATAAAGGACAGTGTGATAAATGGTTAAAACCACCAGAAGAGCTAGTTAACATCATACAAAGACATGTAATGTGTAGGAAGGGATGAAGCTGAGAAGCATATGCCAAATGTCTTGAAAATCTTCTTAGCTCAAAGAGAATTACCAACCTATGGAATCTCCTCTTGAGAAATGTGGTTAGTTCACATCATTTCAACCTACAAAATTAAGGCAAGTGCTATGTAAAACTTGCTAATAGTTATGAAAAAAAACTATTTTCTTCATAATAAACTTTAAAACATTAACTATCACTGGTTCCTATAAGTGTTTTCAAAAATGTGTACATAGAATTCAAAGGCAGAGGCTTGAATTTCATGTCTGTACAAAACATGAACATATTCCCTGACTTTAAAGCATCAGTGAAAAAAATCCTACATCTTTTTTTCTCAATTTTGATATTATTTGAATGGAAAACATAGCAGAAACAGTACCAAAAAAAAATAAAATAAAATTTTTTAAAAAAGGAAAAAAAAAACCCTACTTCAGAGAATGTGGTAGCTAGAAATCTGCTATACTACAATCCAAATTTAATAAAATCCATATTTATATAGCACAATTTATCTTGTTTTCACTGGTTTTTTCATTTCTGTTTCTTTTTTTTCTTTTTCTTTTTCTTTTTTTTTTTTTTTGGCTAAATAAAGTACTGTTTCACTCGGTTGAGTGAAATCCTATGGGAATTTAATGGAATAAGTACGGTTTCAGTTACTGATATTATATAGTACCAGTAGACTAAAATCACATTATCAGGTCAGTAGAAGACACTTTTTTTCCCTTTTCCTCAGTGAATACTAGAAACTAACGACCACAATAAATCACCTTTTCTCAGTGTAGCAAAACCAATACATATGAGGTCAAATGTATCATAGCAAATGCCTTAAAAAAAACCTGGTAGCTTACTCATGAGATACAATGATTGTATATCTTACCAGCTTCAGTCTGACTTAATTCTCTTTGTCTTTAAAAAAAAAAAAAAAAGCATTTGATTAAGATCTCAAGAGTATTTTTATAGATTTTTTTTACTCTCCCCTTTCTCCCTAATATCCCTCAACACTTGCTATCAGTGCATCGGAAGCACTTTGAACTAGCAATATGGCACATCCAATGGCCAAAAGCATGTAACTTTTCTGTTTGGCATAGGAGGAAACACACAGGAACCGTAGCCAGGGTTCACTGGGCATAGAATGAACCCTGGAGGGCTTAGCTGCAGTGAGGGAGAAGAGTTAGACAAAAAGGACAACACATTTCTGACCCAACACTCTTTTTATTTCACCTGTTTCATCTCTCTGGCTTCAGAACATCCCCAGGTAACACAAGTGGCTCATGAGAGAATTCCAGTCACCTAAATTAAGCTATTTAGATTTAGACCAAGCTGGTTAGGGTAGGTTAGGTAAGACTAGGGTCACTGTCTCTCTCAAGATACTTGTGGAATCTCTATGGATCACTGGTGGAACCTACACATCCAGTTTATATGAGTTCAGCCCAGCTTTTGGCATCTTTTGGCAAATTTAGACAAACATCATCTAACCCAAGCTATTCTGTTCAAACGAAAGATTATTTTTTTTATTATTATTTTTTTTTATTTATGAAGATGGGAACTGAGAATTCAAAGATATCATCAAAAATATTCTAACAGTATATGGTTCTATGTGATTAAATGTTAAATTAGAGGAAGAGGAGCTCAGGAACTTTCCATTTTATTTTTGTCTTTGATTTCAGTGGCTATATTCTTGTGGAAGGGATTTCAAAGGGCTTGATAATTTTGCATGGATTTTTCAAATGTAACCCTAGACTGCCTTGCTGCAAACAGCTTGATCTGTACAGACTTTGCAGATTGTATCCTCCTTTTATCTTTTCAGTTCACATACAACAAGAATGTGAATCTTTCAAGAAGTTCTTGCTAAAGCACACTTATTTTGCTTATGCTACATTACCTTAGAGTAGGGGAAAAAAGAAGAGACATTTATAAAAACTATTTCTAGCAATCAGATTAAAGTAAACATATATGGTCTGCAAGGTGTAAGGCATTTAAACATTGTCTCTCTAGCTAATTAGTTAATAGTTCCATTTGCAGCAAATAAGTATGTAAATGCACTATATCAAACAGCAAATTAAAGAGTTTGGAGAGTCAGCATTAAATTCTTTTTTAGAAAATTATACACACACACAAAAAAAGAATCCACTAAGGACAATGAAAGATACTGTCTTTTTCTGCAAAGAAAGCACGATCTATTTCACTTTACCGTAATAGATGCAATGACTATGAGCCAGGTTAATTTGATGCAAACAAATTGACAGTCATCATAGAGCCATCAGAGTCCTGATATGCAATTGGTGGTTAGTAATTTAATGTACCTACCAGAAAATTGAATCTAAAATATGAATTCAAGTCTTACAAAAATGTGTCAGCTCTAAACCAAAGAATAACTCATATCGAATATCTTAAGTACTGAATAAGTCTTCTTNNGCTGGTCGGGGGGGGGGGGGGGGGGGGGGGAGGGGGAGGAGAGACACCAGGATGCTTTTAAATATAAAAACATGTGGGGTACAATATGTTATCAAAGTAGTTCTCCCCACCATTGCACCAGGTTCCATGCACAGAAATTTTTTCGTTAATGAGATTTCTGCATATGAGCATGTCTTGTATTCTTGCTGAAGAATTTACCCCTAAGATGTTTTATCCTTCTGACTACATTGCTAGTTGATAATAACATAATCATGTTAGCTGTATCTAAATCATATGCAGAATAAATGCCAGTGTTTGAAGAGTGGACGCTGCAGTAGAGAGTACAAAACATGCCAGAGGTTTATTTCTGTGAAATAATATATAAAAAGCATGTGATCACAAAAGGCATGTGTGTAGCATGCAGTATCTAGTGATAATAATTATTCCTGAACATTTCTAGATCTTTCAATATTTTTCATGGATATTTTTATAGAAGAAATTTTTTTAAAGTGTATGAATAAATACAGAAAACCAGGTTTGGTCTGACAAACAAAAATTTGAGTTATCATAAAAATAAATGGTTACTAAACAGATATTTTTTCAGTGCTTGCTGGTTAAGTAATAGCTAAAAGAGAACTTAATTTGTAGGGTGGACGAGAATGAGGACAAAAGAAACCATAAGGAAGTAGTACCCTTGGGCAGGAGGCATGTTGCTGGGTATTGATCTCATTTGTGTGGTCTGCCACTAAATATCCCCCAGGAAGTGAACATGAATGCAATGTAATCAAGTCCAAATGGCTTCTATTTATGCAAACTATAAAGATTAATAGCGCGTCTGTGAAGAGAATCTCATATTAAGTCATGACCCTAACTTCCTTCGAGGAGAGAGACAGAAGGTAGTCTTATGGTGTCTCCAACTAAAATGCCAGCCACATGAATATAGCTTGCTGCCCTGTATGTCATTAATACCAAGCATTCCTGACATCTGCATGCCATTCAAGAGCTAGGAAGTCATGAAACGTGCTAGAAGGAAGCCGTCACAAATTCATGTTGTGTTGGCTGGAAACACAAATATCTTGAAGACAGCCATGGTATTATTCAAATTAAGGATGTTTGTTTAACAAGTTTCTATGTGAAATATAACTTTGATAAACTCAGAGTTACCAATTATTTCTATATACTTCAGCCCTGAGTCCAACTTCCATATATTTCAGTTTTTATAAATATTTTCCTTATATGTCTACCATGGATCATGTACCTGCAGTATTAGATACATACAACCTATTTGGATGACATTTTTAGGAGTTCACCTCAGCCTTCTACTGATAACATTAACTCTAGGAAGTTGTAGCAACTTAACACTTACATTTCATCCTTTTTTTTTGTATAATTGGGGAATAGGAAGTATTTTGTAGTTTTATTTTTAGAAATAACAAAATTACATGTATATCCTGGTTTCCAGCAGGGACGGGGTTGACTCCCCCCCATCTCTATCCGGCACAGCTATTCCACCCCATGTGTGCCAGGCCCAGGGGCAGCAGGGAGCTGGCCGGGGAGGGGAGGGGGCCACAGCCGGGAGTGGGTGTGGTGACGTCACGGCGTAGGAGTATATATGGGCGGGTGGCACCAAGGTGGTCTCAGCGGCGTCGGTGGCGGTTGGGTTGGGTCGGGGCGGCGCGCGGTGCGGTCGGTATTGTACTCATGTTTGTCTCCTCCATCTGTGTTGCTGTTTCCCTGCAATCCCTGCTGCTCTGGTGAACAGTTTTTATCTCAACCCACGGGTCTG